>JXCR01137307.1:4591-23273 GCA_002079205.1 Phalaenopsis hybrid cultivar | reverse complement strand
ATATATATATATATATATATATATATATTCAATCAAAAATGACCTAAATCAGGAGATTTTTTAGTTAAATTATTTTCAATTTTTTTATTCTGATTTATTTACCTATTAGCTGAATATTTAGATTATGAATATGCATTATTAAGTTAGTTAAAATAGATTATACAGAATATTTTGTACCTAAAATAGATTGTAAGATTATTATTTAATAGAATGAAAGCAAAGGAAAAAGGCATCAAACCTATTCAGGAAGATTTACATACATACCACTCGATTGCAAATCTAAAATCTAAACTTTAATTTTGTCAAACAGCCTATATATCCAGCATCCACATCACTTCAGCTTGCTCATGGGAAGCAGTAGTTGCCCTCAAACACATGGGCCTTCCACGCTGCTATTTCCCCACCCGCTTGAGAAGCGTGAATCTCTGAAGGACCACAAAATTATTGCCTATGATGATGGATTTCACACTATAAATGTGTGGGTGTGTGGGTGTATTACATACTAGCAACTCAACTCTTATGTATTTACATATTTAATACCTAGACTTTAATTTCGTCAAACAGCATACATCCAATAAGATATAGCAAGCACGTTGAAGCAGTGGTTACCCTCAAATACCTGGGCCATCCAAGGTGCTATATCCCACTGCTTGAGAAGAATGGATCAATAAAGGATTCAATGATGATGAACTTAACTCTATCCCAGTGTTGTCATTCGTTCGCCCAATAACTGTTCAGTCAGAAGAAAATTCTTTGGTAAGCCCCCTCGAGAGTATCGGTAGAGGCAATCCTGTCGTTAGGGTGAACTTGGACTATCAGGCAGAGGGTGTATCATCTTAGCCTAACAGGCAGCTCTCCTTAGACGATAAGTCTTCTCAGAAGATTGGAAAGACATTAAATGAGGGTGCCCTTTTACTATTTTTCTGAAGAATACCAGAATCTGTCAAAAGAGCCAGGCATAGCTAACTTTCCCTCATATCAGTCTTTTGGCTTATCCAGATGCAATCCATCGATGCCATTTGACGAGATCCATTGCATTTTCTCAAAATTTGTGTGGTCATATTTTTTATGTATAATACCTATGTATATATAAAGAGAGAGAGAGAGAGAGAGAGAGAGAGAGAGAACACCATATATACCACCCATCCTCAATTAGAAAATAATGGGCTCAGATTCGTTTTCGATCAATCAACATGCAGATCCAATCATCAATTCTCAATTAGTGATAATGAAAGTAGCGGTTACCCACAACAGATGCACGGGCCATCCAAGCTACTCCATCGCCACTGTATGAGAATAGCACACATCACTGAATCAACATCTAATGAAGTTTTGCTCGCCATAAAGTTGGCAATATTGATTTTCATGATAGATTTCATCATTATCGCACCGTCCATAAAGAGAGAGAAGAGAGAAAATAAAGGCTAGAAATGCATAAATTCTCGCAATTCATAGCGATGACAATTAAGGGGAGTACCTCTTTACACGCCGCGAAAGTGCACAAAATCCTACTTGCAACCAAACAGCCCCTTAGATTCGTCACTGTTACGAACCAGTGACTCATAGAAGCAGCAGTTACTCTCAAAAGGCAAAAGCCCTCCAAGCAGATAAATTGATAAAGAGAGAGAGAGATAGAGGGAGGGAGGGGGGAAGAAATTGGACAACTGTTAGTTCTCTTGATGAAATACCAGAAAATTTGCTGTGAGAAAAATGTACATATGAAAGTTTAGATGTAAGATATGTAAATACATATGAATTTAATAGTATGCATAAAAATCTCCCCGAGATTAATTTCATTTCCTCTTCTTGTATTAAAAAAAGCCTTTCAAAAAATCCGGGAGAAGATAAAAAGCACCATTCATACCATCATAGAAGAGCAATTAACTAACAAGCATAATAAAAAAGAGGAATGAAAACAGTGAGCAGAATGCTAAGAGTCAACTCTGCTCGAGTCAACTCTGCTCCATCTCGAAGATGACCCTCTAATTTCTTAATCATCATAACAAAGAAAAATGCAGAAGTTGCCTGCAGATGCACAGGACGTCCAAGCGGTTCCACAACCATTGCAAGAAGAAGAAAAGAAAAATCTTAACAGCATTACGATCACTGAAGCACCCTTGAAGCAAAGAAAAATTTGCATGCGTAAGACGTAAGCAGCTCCGCGTACGCACTCTTTGAGAGGGTATTGATATCGATGTTACAGCGGAAAAATTATTCCATACGGGCAACGTATACAAGCTTGCGTGCGGAATCCAATCACGTAATGCCACGTGCGAAGGCTCTGAAATTTTAGGCGCATGGCGCAGGCTCTCATCATGAGGCCAAAAAGTATATGAGAAATCGATATTGGGCTTCCTTTCAAAACGCACTGCACCAAATAAGCTGCCCCAAATGAGGCCTTAGACATACCATATAAGGTCCAAGTTTGGGGTCTCCACTATCTTGCATCTTTTGTAGACAGATAAATCAAAAACAGGTAAAAAATATAGCAACTTAGAAATATATATAAAAGTGGAAACAAAATGGGAAATCTGAAGCACACATTCGCCTTAATTCCATCTAAAAGTATAAGCATTACACATAAAAGCAGCAATTCCCTGCAGAAGCATAAGCCATCCAAGCTGCTACATTACCATTGCACGAGAAACACAAGTCATTGAAGCAACTTGGAATGGAACAACATTACCATTGATGTTGAATTTAATTATCTACTTAATCAGAGAGCGAGGGAGAGGGAGAGGGAGAGGGAGAGATTCACGAAATTCATAAATATAAATTTGAGTAATTACCAAATTTGAGCAAGGCATTACCAGTATTGGAGACGCAAGTAGAGTTTTTCTAATGATTTGAGCACCTATTAATACAACCATGCCACAAAATCTAAAGTTTTTCCTAAATTTTTTCTCTAGTCTTAATCTTAAGAAGAACATCATCAGCGAAAAACACACATTAAGGTACATCCTCCTGTAAATGTCCAATAAAAGAAACCATAACTAAAGCAAAAAGATATGAGCTTAAAATCGATCCCTGATGTAATCCAACTGAAATAGAAAAATACTTTATCAATCTTCTTTCTATTCAAACAAGTAGCAGTGCTAGCATACATATCTTTAATAACTTTAATAGAAGTCATATCAACACCTTTCTTCTCAAAAACTCTCCACAAAACTTTTCTTGGAACATTATCATAAGTTTTTCTCTAAATCAATAAAAATCATATTTAGATCCTCTTTACTCTCTCGATACTACTCCAGCAAACCTATTAATTCCTCTATAATTTGCACTCTCTTGTGCATCAACTTTATTCTTAAAAATGGGGACCAAAATACTCTTCTTCAACTCCACAAGTATCTTTTAAATTTTTGAAATAAAATTTACAAGTTTACCAAAACAAAAAATTCTCAAATCTCTTAAATATTTCAACACTTCTATTGGGACACCATCATCTTCTATTTTCTTTCCACCCATGGCTTTTTATAAGCCTTCACTAACCTCTTTTCTACAACTGCGACAAGAAAAATAAATTTTTTTTCTTATTATTAGCAATATTAAGATTATTAAAATTAATCGTATTTTCAAAAACTTCATTGAAATTTTGATAAAAATATCTCACCCACCTATGTTGAAAATTTTCATCTAAGGGAAACAAATTATATTTTTCATCTTTAAGACACTTTACTTGAATTNATATATATATATATATATATATATATATAGATAGAGAGAGAATTTGATATATAATGGCTCACAATGTAGATGTTCTAAACGTAAATGCATAAGAATTGCTGAGTATATATGTGTGAATCTTTCTCAATTAAGTCTCACTTCCTTTCTCCTGGATCGGTTAAAAGCCTTCAGAAAAAAAGGGGAGAACACGACATTGGTTCATTGAAAAGATAGTGGAAGAGCAATTGCCACGATAACTGCACAAAGCAATTAGGCCTAAACAAACAATAAAAAGCGAGTGAAATATTCCTTTTAAAAAATAAGAACTTTTCTATCCCACAATACCCTCAAAACATTCCTGCACCTCAACCATCCAACTTGAAATGCCCTATTAACATTATATCATTTTGAACAATAGACCCGAGATATCTAAAACATTCAATTCTTTTAATGCCTTAATCAACCATTATTACAACCCCACCACTAGATATATCACTACTAAAATTAGAAAACATATATTCAATTTTGTCCACGACAAAGATAACACCATAACACCAGCGAAAAGCATGCATAAAGGTACATCCTTCTATAAATGTCAAGTAATAAATCAGAGTGAATCTTTACATCACATTTTATCACAAATGAGTGCTCACAAAGATCAGGTCATACCCTCATAGATTAAAACCCAAGCTGGTTGTTTTACTTGAAATAATATTGTTCGCTTTTTGTTTCAGCAACTTTCAATAAGAGTTAAAATTCATAAATTCCAATCCAAAAGCATGCATTTAAAAGAACAGAAAGAACTGCAAAACCTACATTACAAACAGAAAAATATGAAAACCCGTAGGAGGAGAAATGAATATACATTGTGAACGTTTAATTAAAAGAACGGAAAACAGATTGGGGGATGTACCTACAAACCTTTACACATTTTACTAGTATAATATTCTAGAGTCCTAATAAGATGAGAACACAAGCAAATAAAGGTGTACTAAACTTATGGAGGACAACCAAGATTTAGGATTTTGTAAGATTTAAAGATGTCACCTTCGCTGTTTGAGAAGATGAAGATTAAATCCTGCTCCACAAAGCTCACAAGGCAGATCCAACCATCAATTCTCTAGTGATAATGAAAGTAGCGGCTACCCACAACAAATGCACAGGTCATCCAGGCTGCTCCATTGCCACTGGATGAGACTAGCATACATCACTGAATCAATATCGAATGAAGTTTTTGCTCCACCATAAGGTTGGCAATATTGTCTTTCATGATAGATTTCATCAACATCGCCCAGTCCATAAAGAAAGAAAAGAGAGAGAATAAAGGCTAGAAATGCATAGATTCTCGCAATTCATAGTGATAACAATTAAGGGAAGTACTTCACTCGCCACAACATTGCACGAATTTGTTCAAAGATAGAGGTCACAGAAAGATGAGGAGAGATTGATATGATCAAGTCTTTTTAGGTCAACCTCTACATTTCTTAACACAAGTTAAAACTAAAACATTTACTCTCCTAACTCGGTCACCAAATAATTGGCATTTAATGTGACCAAAAACCATCTCAGTCGACTCTCTCTACCCTCGCCGTCCACAGCAACAACTCTAACCCTTTCACGGATATATTCATTTTGAATTTTGTCTCAAGTGTAAAATCATATATCCACCTGAGCATTCTCCACTCAGCAACACTTAACTTAATTTTATGCTTCTATTTTACATGCCAATATTCTGTGCCATTAAGCTTATAGGTCCCACCACCGTCTTATAATATTTTACTTTTCAAGTCTAAAAGGAATTTTTCTACGACAATAGGCCCAATGCATTCCTCTGCTTCATCCAACTTGAATTCAACTAATAACATCCCCACCTATAAAACCATTAAGCACGAAATAAATAACTTCATGTGCCACAATACAATATTCCCACAATATATTCATTTGTAGAAACGTGACTAAAAATCCATCATGGGCAAAAATACAACTATTAGAAGATAACATCTCTAATAATTGTGGGCTGCACACTGGCTGCATCTAAAGTTCCAGACCTCTAAAACTGATCTGAACCCAAATTTGAAATTAAATTGTTAAAGATCAAATTCAAAAAAAGATGATAAGCAATTTTTTGATAAATTAAATATTAAATAATTATTCAACAGTTAAATGTTCATTTATAAAAACATTACTAAAATTCTAAAATTTATAAATGATAATAAAAAACATTTTGATAAAATAAATATTGAGTAATTATTCAATAGTTGAAGTAACCCTGTAAGTGTATTTCAATGATAAGAATATAAGCTAATCAACATAAAGAAGGCTGAAAAGATCAGATCAAGGGCTAAAAAGTATAATCAATACAAAAGGTAACAAAATTTAATTTCATTTTACTGTAAACTCTTCCAACCAAAGTAAGAGAATTGTTTGGATCCTTCCCCATTAACTAAGGGCTCGTTTGGGGCAGCTTATAAGTGCGGGCGGCGTTTTCAAAACGCCGCCGTCCAATTTTGTAAGTGCCTTCGGACTGCATTTTGAAAACCGCTTATTCAATTGTTTAATAAACGCCTGCAGATCAGATCAAGGATTTTATTTTCAAATGTATGTTTTCGAATGATTATTGCTTGCAGGTTAATAAAAAGAATTCATCGAAGAATTAACCAATCACTAATTACAAGGTTGAAAGTAAACAATGAAAATCACTTACAAAACCTTCCAGAGATTGCGAGGATATGATCCTTAGAACACTTGATTTTCAATGTTTAACTTTTTGAAAAGGAGGGGGCATTTATAAGTCCATAATTACTTACAACATCCCTACAGAAAACTTCCAAGAAGTTTTGTCGAAGTAAAATTAGAAAATTTCCCAATTGAATGTTATATGTATGGCTTCTAATCTTATGTATGGTCAGTTCAAATTCTAATGAATTTTGCATTGATCAAATTTATAATTGCTAATTGTTTGTATGTATCCAAAAAGTATTTTTTGGCTTAGAGTTGCATTAAATCTTCTCCATAACATCTTCACAATGGCTAAACAACCATTAGTTTCCAATGACCAATGCCACATCAAATTGTATCTTTGATCTCCAATCATATAGATTCTAATGAAAAAGTGTGTCTAGCTAATTAAGCATGATGAAAGCATTCTGATGTGGCTTTTAGGGATAAAAAATCAAAACATAGATACCCTCTAAAAAAGAAGATTACTTTTCTGCTTCTGCAGTATCGAATCTATTGCCAAGGAATTTTTGTTATAAACAACATTACTTAATAGGGGCAGAATGGTCATTTATCTACAAACAACTGCAAATCAGTTGTTTTCAAACAGCTACCCCAAACAAACAGCGAGCTTATAAGGATAAGTTGCAGATCGGGAGAAGGTGGATAAGTTGCAGCTGCCCCAAACCTAAAGCTCATAAAAAAAACCCCAACTAAACTGGTTTAAGATATAAAAATATGTTTTATAGAAAAGTGGGGGATGGAAATGGGCTCATAATCATTTTCATTCAATCTACATAAAGATCCAACTACCAATTCTCAATCAGTGACAATTGAAGCAACGGTCACCCACAACAGATACACAGCCCATCCAAGGTACTCCATTCCCACTGAATGAGAACAGCACACATCAATGAATTAGCGTCTAATGAAGCTCTGCTCCACCATAAGGTTGCCAAGATTGTCTTTCATGATAGATTAGATCATCATCGCCCAATCCATAAAGAGAGAAAATGATGCCGAGAGATGCAAAGATTCTCATAATTCATAGTGATGAAAATTAGGTTGAGTAATTTTTATTCACCACAAACATGCACAGAATTGTTTGTCAGATACAAGTGGCAAAAATAAGTAGAAGAGAAGCATCTAAACCATGTGATAAATGTGGAATTATAAAATCATTTGACTAACAAATATCATGAAGATACAATCCATGAACTTTCACTGAGGTGAATATAATAAAACTATATTTAACCAAAATAAGCCAATACCAAGAATATGCTGATTCATAAATGAGATGGTGCACATCATGTCATTTTTTGGGGCACTTACATACATAAAACTAAAAAATATCCAATATATGTTTTTAACTCTGACAACACATATTATCTTCTCTACTTTTCTGAGACCTTAAACTCGCAACCATAATGCATAAATGGGATGGTGCATCTTAAAACGGCTCAAAACAACAGATAGAAGCCCTAAAGAACACCAAAAGGGGAGAAAAATAAATGACAAGATTTATATTTTTCCATCGCTGAGTTCCATTTATTTATTCTTCACGTCGACGCAGACACATCTGTTGCACCCAAGATGCACTTGCCTATTTTTTATTTGGGGTAACATCGGCCAGAATAATCTCCCGCAAGTGAGAAACAGCATCAGGATAATAATCTTTTGGGCATCAAAAATAACACTATTGAATTTAAAAAAATGAAACATATCTTCTCATGCACTCAAAGTAATCAACGGCCTAGAAACTACTTTGGCACTTTTATAAGCTTGGGGACTAAAATGGCCCGTGTAAAAAATCAGCAGAATATTCTGGCACTTTTCTTGAAAATAAATACACTAGCCAAGTGACTCAAGGAAACAACAATTACGCTAAAATGATGCTGATTAGCCGTAAATCTGGGATTTAGTAAATCCCGTGAATCGGCGGATTTAATAAATCCGGGACGTGTGAAGAGGGAGAATGGCACGAACAGACTTACGATCCTCAACGGTTTCTGGTAGGAGCGGAGCAGAAGGATGAGAAAGATGGGAGTTTCAGTGGTCTATGTAAGCCACAATCCCGCCGTTGCCTTCCTAGGTAGCTCTAATGCCGGCTGTATCGTGAAGGTTCATTCACGTAGGCCATGGTTTTGAGCGAAACCGGGAGGGCCATAGAGATAAACGAAAGTTAGGGCGGAGATGGAAAGTTTGGGCGAATCCAGAAGAGGGGGCAGAGGGAAGAGATGATGAATAAATAATTGATTAATAATTAATATAAATGTCCTTTTATGCATTTGATATACTCATTTATATTTTTTCTTATTTAATATTTATTTTTTTTATATTTATTCTCCTAAAACTTATAAAATCCTTCAAACACTTAACATATTAAACAATTTTCAGGATTTAGTCAGTTTAAGATCAGACAAATCTGAATTTACAAGATTAATTAAATCTTATTTAAACTAAATCCCACTTGCAACCAAACAATCCCCTTAAATTCACGACAGTTCTACCAGAAAACACATACACCAACCAGTGAGCGACTCATAGAAGCAACAATTACTCTCAAAGACACAAGTTTTCCAAGGAGATAGACTGATAAATAGAGAGAGAGAGAGAGATATAGAGCAAGTAATAAGGCAACAGTTAGTTCTTTTGAAGGGTCAATTTGGGGCAGCTACAACATATTAACAACCTACTAATAAAATAATACGTTGTTCAAAAAGCTGCAGTGTCTATTACAACTTTTTTTTTTTTTTGAAAAAGCTAGACCGCAATTAGAAAACTGTCACCACACCTAGTCAGGAACAGTGTGAAAATGCTGATTTTTTTAAAATAAGCGCAGCATTTTGAATAAGCTGCCAAATCATAATTTACCCAAAGGATCCTGGGTTCGTTTTCACACCGCACAAAATATGTTGCCACAAACGGGCCGATGAAATGTATTTGAAAATTTGCTGTGAGAGTTCAGATGTCAGATATGTAAATACAAATGAATATAATAGTATGCATAAAAATACCCCTGAAATTAAATTCATTTCCTCTTCTTGAATTAAAAAAAAAGCCTTTCAAAAAAGTAGGGGAGAAGATAAAGAGAAGATAAAGAGCGTCATTCATACAACCACAGAAGTGCAATTAACTAACAAGCACGATCAAAAAGAGGAATGAGAACAGTGAGCAGAATGCTCAGAGTCAACTCTGCTCCATCCCGAAGATGACCCTCTAATTTCTTAATCAGCACAACAAAGACAAATGCAGCAGTTCCTCGCACGTCCAAGATGTTTCGCCATCATTAAAAGGAAAAAAAAATAATCCTAACGGCATTACGATCGCTGAAGCACCCTTGATGCATCCCTGAACCTAAGCACAATCAAATATGTGATGAGATCGCCAAATTTGAAAGGTAGAGAGAAAGACAGGGTGAACATTCGGCTCAAAAGAAATCAACGGAAAGCCATTTTCTCCAGACGCCTCATGCAAAATGAGCTAGGGTTTTGATCTCACCGGATTACCCATTTACGCATGACACTGCAGCTCGCTCCTGATCGAAATTTTTTAGATGATCCAACAACACAGAGGCCCCNAATTGCAAGCCACAATCCACTTTAACGGCCCAATTGGAATCTTGAAGGTATAAAGAACTTTATAACAGGGAAATGGTGTCGATGAATTTCTTTAGCTCCGCCAATGCTCCACCATTGCATGGGAAACCATGGAAAATTTTCCATGTCAAATTTAATCATCCCCAAATATAAGAGAAAGGAAGAGGGAGAGCGAAAGGGACATTCATGGAATTTATGGAGATAAAACTTTTAAAAATGCAATAGAACTGAAGAGGGAAAACAACCTTTTTTGGGGTTTTGAGGGTTTATGACACCTTCGGTGTTTCGAGGGTGTGTTGTAATTGTAAATTAAAAATATATAAGTATTTAATGGAAACTATGTAAATCCTTTTGTTTTTATTTTTGAAAAGATGAATAAGTCTAAAAATCTAAAAATCATTATGTAAAAAGATTCATTCTCAATAGGGCTGTAAACGAGCCGAGCTTGAGCGATCTCAGGCTTAGCTCGTTCGAAATAGCTCGGGTTCGAAATCGGCTCATGAACATTGTGTTCGTGTTCGGCTCGATTTAAATATTCGTGTTCGTGTTTGGCTCGTGTCAAGGAAATCAACGGCATTACGAACGCTGAAGCACCGTTGATGCATCCCTGAACCTAAGCACAATCAAATATGTGATGAGATGGCCAAATTTTAAAGAGAGAGAGAGAGAGAGGGTGAACATTCGACTCAAAAGAAATCAACGGAAAGCCATTTTCTCCAGACGCCTCATGCAAAATGAGCTAGGGTTTGAACTCACCGGATTACCCATTTACGCATGACACTGCAGTTCGCTCTTCTGATCGAAATTTTTTAGATGATCCAACAACGCAGAGGCCCTGGCGAACATAACTTTTATATAATATTATAAACAAGAAAACATATGAATTTACAAATTTAAAAAAACAATAATAGAAAACATTTTTAAAAAGCATTGAATAAGTTAATTTACAACAAATGAATAAAATAATATATAAACTATAAATAACTTTTTTACAATTAAATAAAATAAATATTTAATATTAAATTAATGCATTGAAGTAAAAAATAATATAATAAATTTACATGACTATTAATATCAAATAAAAATATATTACTAATAAGTATATAATTAAATAAATTCTAATTAATCAAATATTATTAAAAAATAAATTAAATAAATTTATAATGCTATATTTTCACATTTTCTCGTTATACAGGCAATCCCTTGAGGGATTATTAGTAATTACTTCTATCTTTTTATTTTCTTATTTTTATTTTAACTTTGTTCCNAATTAAATAAAATAAATATTTAATATTAAATTAATGCATTGAAGTAAAAAATAATATAATAAATTTACATGAATATTAATATCAAATAAAAATATATTACTAATAAGTATATAATTACATAAATTCTAATTAATCAAATATTATTAAATAATAAATCAAATAAATTTATAATGCTATATTTTCACATTTTCTCGTTATACAGGCAATCCCTTGAGGGATCATTAGTAATTACTTCTATCTTTTTATTTTCATATTTTTATTTTAACTTTGTTCTGACATGTACATAAATAGGCATTGAAAGTTATGTATGTAAATGCCCCTACAGAGAGCGAGAGAGTGTGCGTGTGGATTTATCTGGATGCTTATCAGAAGATTGTCAATAAGCTACATTTGCCGACCCCTAATTCATAATGCGTCAGAAAAATCCCTTGGTGTTCTAGATGCAAATGCATAAGAATTGTTTGGTATATATGTGTAAATCCTTCTCTTTGAGTCTCAGTTCCTCCTAGATCAGATAAAAGCCTACAGAAAAAAAAGGGAGAACACGGAATTGATTCATTCAAAAGATCATGGAAAACCAATTACCACAATAACTGCGCAACACAATTAGGCCTAAACAAACGTTAAAAAGCGAGTTCAATATAAAATTTAACCAATAAAAAAACACAACTCAATTCATATGCCTAATAATGAGTAATTACCCATAAAGTCCCACATTTTGTTCATTTGTAGAAAAATGCCTCCAAATCCATTTTGTCATATCTGCACAAAATAAGACCACTCCAAATAATAAGGGGCTAATTCTTCAAGTTTCAGCCCTCAAAAACCTGCATAACAAGCAAATTGGGCAATTTCCATGCATATCACAAAAATTTTATATATTTACATATCTAACACACAAACTATGATACTTACCCATACATCATTGCTAGCAATTCAATCTCCCCACTGAATTTTAGAAAGCAGGAGAAACNAGAAAAATCCCTTGGTGTTCTAGATGCAAATGCATAAGAATTGTTTGGTATATATGTGTAAATCCTTCTCTTCGAGTCTCACTTCCTCCTAGATCAGATAAAAGCCTACATAAAAAAATGGGAGAACACGGAATTGATTCATTCAAAAGATCATGGAAAACCAATTACTACAATAACTACGCAACACAATTAGGCCTAAACAAACGTTAAAAAGCGAGTCCAATATAAAATTTAACCAATAAAAAAACACAACTCAATTCATATGCCTAATAATGAGAATTACCCATAAAGTCCCACATTTTGTTCATTTGTAGAAAAATGCAGACAAATCTATTTTGTCCAATCTGCACAAGATAAGACCAGTCCAAATAATAAGGGGCTAATTCTTCAAGTTCCGGCCCTCAAAAACCTGCATAACAAGCAAATTGGGCAATTTCGATGCATCTCACAAAAATTTTATATATTTACATATCTAACACACAAACTATGATACTTACCCATATATCATTGCTAGCAATTCAATCTACCCACTGAATTTTAGAAAGCAGGAAAAACTGACGATCAAACAGAGCTGCAGTAACTTTCTAGTAAGCTAATGAATCAGCTGCCACAAAAAAACCATTAAACTAGAAAACAGCTGTTCCTTAGACTTTCTGGTTTGTTCATCTGGCCGAACATCTTTGACATTAAATGGCTCATCACAGCAAAAATTTGGATAAAGGAAGCCAATATAATCTTCCAGACGNCCTCAAAAACCTGCATAACAAGCAAATTGGGCAATTTCGATGCATCTCACAAAAATTTTATATATTTACATNTCCTTCTATAAATGTCAAGTAATAGATCAGAGTAGATCTTTACATCACATGTTTTATCACAAATGAGTGCTCACAAGGATCAAGTACCGCCCTCATATATTAAAACCCAAGACAGTTGTTTTACTGAAATAAAATATTTCCCTTTTTGTTTGAGCAACTTTCAATGAGAGTTAAAATTCATAAAGTCCAATGCAAAAGTATTACTTTTTTCTCATGCAAATCATGCATTCAAAAGCACAAAAAGAACTACAAAACCTACATTAAAGCCCGTAGGAGGAGATGACTATAAATTGTAAACGTTTAATTAAAAGAACGGAGGACAGAATGCCATCGCCTTCATGAACGAACCTTCACCATACAGTCGCTGTTAGAGCTAACTGGGAAGACAACGACCGGGTCGTGGCTTACAGAGTCCACCGGAACTCCCATCTTTCTCATCCTTCCGCTCCGCCCTACCATAAAACAATGAGAAAGGTATCCGCCGATTCACAGGACTTAATAAATCCGGATTNACAGAGTCCACCGGAACTCCCATCTTTCTCATCCTTCCGCTCCGCCCTACCATAAAACAATGAGAAAGGTATTCGTGAATCCGCATCATTTTGGGATTTGCAGGAGCTCAGGATTTACAGAGGCAGGCAGGATTTAGCTAAAATCCTGCATGAATCCTAAATAGCCCCCAAATGATAAACAACATCAGGATGAATGATCTTTTGGGCAAATATTAACACAATTGACTTTAAAATATTGAAAAATATCTTAGGATGCATTATTTTAAAGCAAGCAATAAGCACCCCGTTTAAAAATGATGAGCAAGGAAAATGCGTGTCGGAGGGCNCTAAAATCCTGCATGAATCCTAAATAGCCCCCAAATGATAAACAACATCAGGATGAATGATCTTTTGGGCAACCTGATTAACCTCATCTCCGTCAACAAGCAGATCCTCCCGCTTTCTCTACACCACCGACTAACTGAGAAAGCCTTATGAAAAAGTTATCCGAAGCACCGCTGGATGCATTCATAAACCCAGATTAAGATCGCCTTCCCTGATGGATTTCATTGTAGTTTAAATTACTTCATGCAGACAGCGTATGCATAAAGTAATGAATCCTTGAACACTGTCGTTGCCGGTCCCAAGCCCGGATGCGAAAAAAACCTTTTGATCATTGTGTAAGTGCTAGGGCGTCCCCTGGAAGCGACGAGCTGTATAGCCTGAACACAGAGAAAAGTGTGAAAGGGCCGGTACATCGGCGCCCNAAAATCATGACATGAATCCTTTTGATCATTGTGTAAGTGCTAGGGCGTCCCCTGGAAGCGACGAGTTGTATAACCTGAACACAGAGAAAAGTGTGAAAGGGCCGGTACATCGGCGCCAAGGTATAGTGTTAAATAAGCAAATGTTCTCACATTACGGGCGAATGCGGGTAAAGAAGTTAATCCATGAAACTAATGAAACTAATATTAGGATAGGATCTTGGAATATAAATGCTCTCAATGGTAAATTAATGAAATTAGTTGATATTATGATTCATAGGAAAATTAATATATAATGTATTTGAGNACTCTCAATGGTAAATTAATGAAATTAGTTGATATTATGATTCATAGGAAAATTAATATATAATGTATTCGAGAAAAGGCTAAGGAGATTGATAATTTAGGTTTTAAATTTTGGTATTCTGGTAAGAGTCGCACTAGAAATATTTTAAAACTTTGGTATTCTGGTAAGAGTCGCACTCGAAATAGTGTAGGTGTAATTATAGATAAGAGTTTGAAAGATAGTGTTGTAAAAATTAATAGAGTTGGTGATAAAATTATAGCCCTTAAGATTATCATATGAAAAGGATATACGCTAATCAACATAAAAAAGGTTGAAAAAATCAGATCAAAAGCTAAAAAGTATAATCATTCAGAAAAATAACAAAATTTAATTTCAAATTCTGTAAATTCTTCCAACTTAAGTAGGAAACTGATATGGATCGTTCCCTGCTAATTCAAGCTCATCCAGCAACCCTAACTAAACTGGTTCAAGATATCAAAATATGTTTTACAGAAAAGTGGGGAATGGAAATGGGCTCAGAATCGTTTTCATTCAATCAACAGGCCCATCCAACCATCAACGCTCAATCGGTGACAATGGAAGTGGCGGTTAGCCACAACAGATGCACAGGCCATCCAAGCGACTCCATTGCCACTGGATGAGAATAACATGCATCACTGAATCGGCATCTAATGAAGTTCTGCTCGGCCATAAGGTTGGCAAGATTCTCTTTCACAATAGATTTCATCATCATCGCCCAATACATAAAGAGAGAAAAATATAAAGGTGAATATAGATAAATATATATATCTATATATATATATATACCGAGAGAGATGCTTACCATCTAGGCTTAAGTCACCATTAACATGTTGAATTACCATACTGGAACATCTGAATCCAGGTAAAATAAAACACACACACACACAACAAACTAAGACAGATCACAAATTCTACAAAATTACAAATATTCTTCCACTTTATGGCCCCAATTAGATGCTTAAAATCATAAAAGAGGAAAAAAATGCAGAATAGTAGGCTTGTATTTGCCTCAGTTCAAATAAAATGCAGACATATCCACATTTTTCCCATCAATAACACATTAACGCAGCACTTAGACGTCAAGGCAACCAAGCTGCACCATGACCATTGCTTGAGAAAAGCAAACATCCCAGAAGTACCATGAAGAAATATATATGGGTGGATTTAAATAAAATCTATGAACAAATCCTGTAACAAGCACGTTACCGAGCACTGCCTAAAAAAGATGTAAGTTGTAAAAGGGGATCATAGATAAATGGGGCATTTACATACATACCACCCAATTCTTATATTTACATATCAAACTCCTAGACTTTGATTATTACATTTATAACGCCCAAATCTTTAATGTTAAATAAAAAATACCACTATTTTAACTTTTACAAATTGAAATACACGGCATTGCACTTCAGCATAATCTTTAGTGCATCGGACTTTGGAGCTCCATCATGTCCTATGAGCAAAAAGTAGGATAATTGCATACATAGCACTTGAAACATTGCTCCAAACAAAACAAGTACCCACTTGCAACTATCTTTTAAATTCTCACCAAAATATCACAATGAGAGTAAATCACAAAAATCTGATTACCGACAGGAAAGACAATAGAACAGAAATGGGATTTTAAAAAGGCCTATCTTCATTACCTGAAGATCTTAAAAAAAAAAAAAGAGGAAAAAATGTGAAATTGGAGGCTCAGATTTAACTTTGTTATATCTGCATCCCATAGCACCCATAATTTCTCTACCACTGATGCACAGTACGCAAAGAATACCCAATGAAATAACCACATGTTCCGTACATTGACGCATCGACGCAACATTTGCCAACGAAAAAATATCCACATGTTCCCTATCACTGACACATTGACACGAGATTTACCAACAGAAACATAGGTCGTCCAAGCAGCTCCATCACCATTGCATGAGAAAATCAGACATCTCTGAAGCAACATGGACAGAGACAATATCACTTTTCAATTAAAATTTAAAGGCAATTACATACAGACCACCCAAAAATTGTTATTTACAAATCTACTACCCTTGTTAATCCAATCAAAGGGGAAATGCAACTAAAGATTCATGGAATTCATAGAAGTAAAATTTAATCATTTCCCAATCACAGAGAGGGGAGCTGGACCCACACACACAGCGGGAGAGGAAGGGAGGGATTCATTGAAGGCAGTAGTTTCAGAAATTCACTACTGTTCTTGGAGATGCAACATAAAATTAATTTATTGGGCATATTTAGATACATACTACCCAATTCACATATTTGACTTACATTTGTATCACTCAAATCTTTTCTATCACATAAAAAAGGCACTATTTATATATTAAATAATAAAATACACCTTCTCACATATAGATAAGAATGTGGCATGAATGTAAAACTTGTAGTTTAGTTGTTAATAATGTAAATTCATTAAAATTGAGTGGTATGTATGAAAATTGTTAGGTATGGCTCATAACACCAAAATTTGGAGTCTCTTGAAATGAAGAGATTACTCTTGGAATTGAAGATGTGTCTCTTGGAATTTAGTGGGTTAGAGGGGAGCGAGGGCGCAGTGGAAGCGTGGTGACCCAACCCATACTTATGCATGAGAAACTCCATATATTTCTCCTAAGGGGTTGGATATTCGCCAAGGTGGAGATTTGTTAGGTGTCTCATATACCATAAATGGGACAGATGTTGGAGCGGAGCGGCGCCCACGAGCGGAGTGGAGCGGAGCGGCGCCCACGAGCGGAGTGGAGCGGAATGATCTGTCCAATCGAGGGAGTTTCAATATGTTGGTTGGGGGTGCAAGGGTAACACCCCAAGATTTGATACAATAGTAACTTAAGTAATTACATATTGTACTATAGAGTTATATATATANTTCATTGAAGGCAGTAGTTTCAGAAATTCACTACTGTTCTTGGAGATGCAACATAAAATTAATTTATTGGGCATATTTAGATACATACTACCCAATTCACATATTTGACTTACATTTGTATCACTCAAATCTTTTCTATCACATAAAAAAGGCACTATTTATATATTAAATAATAAAATACACCTTCTCACATATAGATAAGAATGTGGCATGAATGTAAAACTTGTAGTTTAGTTGTTAATAATGTAAATTCATTAAAATTGAGTGGTATGTATGAAAATTGTTAGGTATGGCTCATAACACCAAAATTTGGAGTCTCTTGAAATGAAGAGATTACTCTTGGAATTGAAGATGTGTCTCTTGGAATTTAGTGGGTTAGAGGGGAGCGAGGGCGCAGTGGAAGCGTGGTGACCCAACCCATACTTATGCATGAGAAACTCCATATATTTCTCCTAAGGGGTTGGATATTCGCCAAGGTGGAGATTTGTTAGGTGTCTCATATACCATAAATGGGACAGATGTCGGAGCGGAGCGGCGCCCACGAGCAGAGTGGAGCGGAGCGGCGCCCACGAGCAGAGTGGAGCGGCGCCCACGAGCGGAGTGGAGCGGAATGATCTGTCCAATCGAGGGAGTTTCAATATGTGGGTTGGGGGTGCAAGGGTAACACCCCAAGATTTGATACAATAGTAACTTAAATAATTACATATTGTACTATAGGGTTATATATATATATACATATATATATATCCTGTCTGTAACCCTAAGTGAGCTGAATTTTGTATTCTGCACTCTTTTCTGAATATTGAAAAGAAAGCCGCCGCTCTGCTCACGAGGATGAGGCATCTTTGCCGAACCTCGTAAATCTCTGTGTGTTCTTATGGATTTCTGTCGATTCTTGTTTCTCTTCGCCCTAATTTCTCAACAAAAATCTTGCTTTAATGTTTCAGCTCAATTTCTGTGGCTTAAATCAGAAATTCCAAAAACCGTTTTGGTTGGAAATGCATTACGTCTAGCATTACTTGCCTGGACTCTGTAGAAATATGCCCAAAAATCCAAATTGGACAAAATTACCACTATGAGAGGGATAACCTCTGGTATTTGAGAATCGCTGATTGAAGGTCAAGCTTTGCAATTGATTTGAACCCAAATCATGTTGTGCTAAACAATGCAGAAAACAA
>JXCR01137305.1:4831-20946 GCA_002079205.1 Phalaenopsis hybrid cultivar | reverse complement strand
TTTGTTGTGAGCAAAGAAGATCATTTAACAAAGATTTAAGCCTCTTTACAATAATTTTACTTGTGAGTCTAGAGACCACAATATTTAAGTTAATTTGCTTAAAATTTTTCCACTTATGCCTCGAATTTCCACTTATGCCTCGAATTGTCTTTAGGAATGAGAACAATAGTAGAAAATCTAAAATATTTATGAGGAATGTCACCATGAAAAAAGCTTTGAATGAAAGCCACCACGTCAGTTTTAACAATGTCCAAGCATGTATATTGAAGACAGATATAAATTCATCCGGGCCAGCCATTTTACTTTTATTAATGGATTTGAATGCCTTTAGCGCTTCCAAATCATTAGGACTATTGCTAAGAGTGGTAAAGTTAGCATGTCCAGTTTTAATAGGGAAAACACTTCTATCCAGTTGTTTTCTATTGAACTCCACCTCTTTTAAAAAAGTACTAAAGTAATCTATAGCATAGTGGATTATATCAGTTTTGGAATGAATTCAAATATCGTCTTTATTTTTAATTTTTATGTTTGCACTATATTGTCTTTTATGTTCTATATAAGCATGAAAAAACTGTGTTTCTGTCCCCTTCCAAGTAGCTAAGAGGATTTCTGTTTTAAAAAATCAGTTTCTCTTTGCAGACAATTCTCTAAGGTACTATGAGCTCTTATGAGATCTTCCTCCTACTTCACCTCATCTTCAACCTCTTTTTGAATTCTGGAAATCTGTTTCTCAGCAACCACTACAACTTTGAAAACTTCTCCAAAAACCTCCCGATTCCAGATTTTTTCCATTTTCTTATCTGATTGCCCTAAGGAAATCCAAGGATTTTTATGACAGCCCTTAAGCTAGTTACTTTTTAATCTATCAAAGAAGTTAGGATGAGTGACCCACATATTCAAGAACCTGAAAGTTTTAACCGTTGGATTAAGGTGGTACTCCACCCTTAGGAGAAGGGGGGGAGTGATCAGAACCAGTACTGTTGAGGTTATTTACCTTAGAAAACTGAAAGGTATCAAGCCACTCATTATTTACCAGGATTCTACCTTTACACAATTTCTCCATATTTTTGGTATGGCAAGAATCAGTGAAATTTACTTCAACCCAACTTCAGCAATATTATTCTTGAAAGTCTCCATAGTCCTATAACAAGGTGTTCTACCAGCTTTCTTTTGCAAAGGTAATTGCATTGAAATCGCCACCAACTAGCCAAAGGCAGTTCAACTGAGATTTAATTAGCATTAAATTATTCCATAACTGAGCTCTATCAGAAGCAAGACGACCAGCATAAATAATAGAGACCTGCACAAGGACTCCAATGAATTTGACTTTCACATGAAAGAATTGAGGGTTATCCACCATAACTCTAATTCCCACATCTTTTTCTCTAAGAAGCCAGATTTTTAGATTACAATTATAAGCAAATTTAAAATTTCATAACTTGCTTACAACAGTAAGAATATTTACCTCATTAATAAGAGGTTCAAGAATGCCAAAACAGCTAAGATTATGAATCCTACACAGATTTCCTAATTCTATCGAAGGGTTGCTTTTTAGCAATGCCCCTCACATTTCAAATGAGAAATTTAACCATCTAAAATTGGTATTTTCCCTCTTGTATTTCTAGAAGGCGCCCCATCGTTCGCATTTACCTGAATACCAGCTGGGGAGTTCTCCCTAGAGGGTATTATGGTCTCTTTGTTCATATGTTTTAATTCCCTATTAGCATGTATTCTTCTTATCAATAGCCCCCACTTTCCATTCACCCAAGTGTTTTAGAATTTCAAAAAACCTTCTCATTATAGCAAAATTTAAGTGGCTCAATTAATTTAGAAGTTTCCGATTCAGAAAAGTATAGAGCAGGTTTATCATTCTTTCTTCCTGCTTTCTTTAACAAATCATCTTCAAGATTACCAGCGAAATCCTCACGCAAATGATTTGGAAAACAGAGGGAATTCCCTTCAATTCTTTGATAACCCTTTAACGAATCAGCAAAGGAAGGCGCTGTCATAAGAAAGTTAAGAAAAATACCAATAAAAAAAAAAGAAAGAAGAAGACAACAACTTCCCAACTAAAGAAAGAGATACATTTGTGCTGCTAAACATACCCAACTTTTATTTAAACCGTTTTATTTTTTTTTCTTATGTCATCTAAGTTCTGATGATACTTTTACAAGTTTTGAACTGCATTTGTCGCAGAAACATTGAAACTGATAACCGGGAATTGCTTTCATTGTTCCTGTGTTAGTTTTGCCAATAAAATGCTTTTATGAGAAACCAACTAAATCCTTTTTTGATATTGTAGCCGATATAACATTACAATTTGTAAAAGTCCCACATTTGACTTAACAAATCTCTTTGCAGCACTTTGTTTGCTGCATCACTAATTCTTGGCTATTTTAATCACAATGTAGAAACCTTGAGCAGCTGTTGATAAATTGAAGTCAGAATAATCAGAATTAAATTAAAAAACAGGAAGATTTACGAACATGCCACACAATTCATTTGTATTTATATATCTATAATCTAAATTCATTTTTTACATACATACCACCTTAACTATGCATGTGTATTTCACTTTTTAAAAAGTTAAAATAATGGTACTTTTGATTTGACATTAAAGATTTGGGTTGTATAAATGTAAAAAACAAAATTTGGGTGTTATATATCTAAATAATTTTGAATTGGATGGTATGTATGGAAATGCCCCTAAAAAAAGACACTCCTATTAGAATCTAAATTGATGATTAACATTGTTGCAGATTTCAAGTGAAGATATCAGATGGGAAGGTGAGGATCCTTATATCACTCACAGATCAGGCAGGGGTGGACTAGGGAGAGGTGTTAAGAAGTCTCAAGGGGGTCCCTCTCCAGCTGGGGGTAGAGGGAGGGGCTTCTTGAAGAATCAGCCCAGAAAGGATTTTCAGCCGTCACAAAATGGCCTAAAAAAGAGCGTGGATGAATTCGAGATACTTAATACCGAAACACTAATTAAAGAGGTTTGTCAGACCAATTTTATGCTTGTCCTAACTAAAGAATATACTTTCGAAGGCACCATCAGCTCTTTTATTTAACATGCCAAACAGGTGGAGATGATTTTTGAAGCAACTCATCTTGATCCTCTTGAGTTTGAGAAGGCAAAGAAAGTTCTGAAGGTAAACATTTTAAACCCTTAAAATTGTTTCTTAATTCTCTTGGAAAGATGAAATTAAGTTGATTTTGTTTTCAGGAGCATGAACAATCTCTTTTGGATGCAATTGCAAGGCTTGCTGATGCATCAGATGATGAAAGTGGTAAACATGCTTATTCCACATTTCTAGACCAATTTTTTTAATGACTCTACTCTATCTGTACAAGGAAGACGTCTTAAATCTGTAAGACTTGTATATTTTTTCGCTTTCAATTAAATTGGAGGGATATTGATTCATGTAGGATTGACTTCTCGAATTGACAAAGCTGTACAAAACTGTGTTTGAATCATGAATTTTTGAACGGTGATCATCTGGAGTTGCTTCAAAACATTACAGACCGTAAGGCTACTAAGCTATTATATTACTAACCGAAATTCACATCACACACTCATTGGAGATAGGCAGAATCATTCTTATTGCACGTAAATTGTCACCTAGGATCTAATGACCGTATTGGCTGTAACGAGACTTCAACGCTACATTTTTTCTTACTAATCTTGTCCCTTTATTGTAAATTTTGAGTCTTATGTACTTCTTTTCTACTTGATTTTTTATAGCATAAACCCTTTTATATTTTTGTCAAAATGTAGAAAATGATGATCATCATTTAGCCAACGGGCAATTGATGAATCGAGATAGGACTTGGAGGAACCAGCAGTTCAACGGAAATCAACATGCAGGTAACTACGACAATGAAATGGCAGCGGTTGGAAGGGATGGTTTCGACGGTGAACACATGATTGGCGGTGGATGAGTGTGATTCCAACACACAAATTCAGCGCAGAGCATAATTTTTGGTCGAAGATGGAAGGAGTTTGCATTTAGTTAGTCTGTGGAGAGTAGCTCCCTATTTATATTACTCACAAGTGTAAAAGTAGCAGGTTCATATTTGAGGGTAAAATCTTCTAATGATATATTGCTATTTTTTATTGCACTGTTTTTGCATCTAGTTGGATGCTGGTGATGCCTCTGTAAAATAATGGAATGAATATCGCGCTTGCCTGTAAATGACTTAGGTTGGTAGTGGCTTCCAGTTTTTGGCTTTGTTATTTCACCTATCTTTCTTTCTTATCTGAATCTTCTTAGTATTTATGAGTGTTTATAATTTTTTAGCAATTGTTGGTGATAAGTTTCTAATTTGAGTGGAGATTGTAATTTTATTTCATCAGAAAAAAAATTGTAATGTATACAGTAATTTTAAAAGAATAAGCAGTTAGTTATCTGTAAACCGGTCGAAAGCCGATTCGAATAATAAAAAACTCTTTTGACCGTTACATATATTTTGCCAACTTTGCTTGTTGGCAGTTTACATTTTGGCTCTCAATTTTGCTGTTAATCGTTGTTTGAAGATTCTTTTTGGAGGTTTCATCTGAATTATCAGACAAACATCCTACGAAGCATAAAAAAAAATTCAAAAAGATCGATCGCAGCGAACATGATAGGAGAAACCTACAGAGCAGTAATATTAGCAACTACTAGAAAACCATAGAGAACTGACATAAAAAAAACTAAGTAATGAACTTTATAAACTATTTGAAAAGAATTTTATCCTTTATTTAAAGGAGTAAACAAAGTCCATGATATAATTTTAACATAATGGAAAATTCTCATACTCAGAAAACAGCCAACAAGCAAAAGAATAAAGAGCTCAATAAAAAAAAAAAATTACTAAAGCTAAGACAACACCAACTAGCAAAAAAATTCTCCCAAACACCAAACAAAAATGGCTATAAACACCTAACCTAAAACCGAAACAACAAAATTATCTTGAATCAGAGAAAGAAATAAAGAAAAGCCTAAATCTCATAAGCAACAGTTTGAATGGCTAACACATGAAATCATTTCTAAATTTTACAATTAATAGTCTCAGCAAGATAAGAGGACTTGAAAAGAATTACTAGCATCATGCTTGGATGTAGAAATGTCTTTCGTCCATGTCTGACAACTGACCAGTGACTTGCTGGTAAGAAAATGATTTTTGTTTACATATTCTATTCAACTTTCTAAGTAAACAAAACTCAGATTAATCAAACTAATTTATAGCTTCATGGGTTAACAAAAGTGTAACATAAAAAGTAAACTATTTGTGATATATTGCAAAAAAAAGTTTCTAAGGAAATATTGTTATTATTATTAATAAGAGATAATTTAAATTAACTCATTATAATACATTTTCCATGCGAAGAAGCGAATGTTGAACTTCAACTACTTGAATTCTTCTATAGGATATAAATTGATTCAAAATTTTCTAAATAAATATTTCATTAACATGCTTCATGTCTCAATGTGTCAATCTTAGAATATTCTAAAAGGATATATACTGCAAACTCGTGATTTAAAAAAAATGGTTTTAAAAGTTTTGTTTTTTCTTTCCATCCTAGTTGACAACTTTATAAGTGAGATGTGTTCATTTTCTTTTGTAATAGTTTTAACATGAATCAACTTTGGTGATTGAGCATTAATGTCTGTGTTGATGTTAAAATCACAACATTTCATGTCTATACTATTCTTAAATCTTTCTTGATAGTGATGTGAGATGCTTCATTTTGTCAGGTTTCCTAGTACTAAATATAGTGAGATTTCTCAATTTTGAGCAAATTCAATCATAAATTTGGACACGTGAATGAGAATATGAAAGAAACTGAACCAATATCTTTTGTGATAAGACCTAAAATTTTAAACCACTAAGCTAAAATTAATTGCATGCTATAATACAATTTGATTATGTAAGAAACACTAATTAATGACATCAAGCATAAAAGGAACTGTTATTTCTAGCTATCATTGATGATATAGCTCAACTATAATTCAATAAATTTAAAATCCTTACATATTTTTATTATATAACAATATCATCTCATGTCATATACTATCATATCAGATCCACTATAAGTTATATGTCATATAAAATCCACTATAAGTTAACCTATCATATCATATTATAATACTATGTCACATCGTATTGCTTTATATCATAGTGTTATTTTACTAGCATCATATGATCAAATCATGTCATATTATATCACATCACATCACATTATATCATAAACCTTTTTGGTTCTGCATATCAATGCACTCTAAGATTTTTAAGAGTTGTATGACAACAAATTAGATTTAAGTTAGTGGGATTTAATAAATCCTATAAACTTGGATTTAGTAAATCATAGAAGGGTTAAATTCTAAAAATAGTTTGACAATGAATTTAATTAATCTAGTTAAATCATGTCAAACTGTTTGACAACCTCTACAAGTATTTAAAAGGTTGTTACATTTAGAATGAATAGTTATAATTAAATTTGATTATTTTATTAATATGATTGAAATTAATTATTAAACTTAATTAAATTTATTTGAATTTTATTTCTAAATCTTTAATTATTAATTAATCATTCACTGAACTAATTAATTATTAATAAGAAAATACTAAATTAATTATTTGTTAAGTAATAATTTAACATTAATCAATCATTAATTTATTAGTTATTAATTATTTTTATTAAATTTATATTAAGAATTTTATTATATAATAAAATTTTAAAATATATTTTACTTCAAAATTAATTAATACATAATTGCATATAAATTTATTTAATTATAATTAATTTTATAATGAATGAATGAATTATTAATTATTATTTAGTAATCATTTAAATTAATCAATCTTACTTAAATAAAAATAAATTACAACCACAAACCTATCTCTCCTTCTCCTCTTTGTCCCAAACCCTCGCCTTCATCACTCCTTTCTCTACCCAAAACCCTCGCTTGTCCCTTCCCCTGCACAAACCATTTCTTTCGTGATTCAACCCTCAACAAACATTCACATTAGAGCTAACTTGAAAGGCAATGACAAGATCACGTTGTATATAGACTCAAAATTCCCATCTTTCTCCTCCTTCCAGTCCACTCCTACCTAAAAACATAGAAGAAGCTAACTTCATATTCTACATTTCGTGTCAAGAACCCATCCTAGATTTACTAAATTCTCTAATTTGTGGGAATTAGTAAATACTGGATTCACAGTAGAAATTCGTAAAATTTTGATCTATCAAATTTATGGCTTTATTTTGTCCAAGCTGACCCTCTAACAAGTTTTAGGTTAAATCTTGCACTAAATCTGTTACCAAACAAGAATAAGGGTTTTAGAAATTACTTGTGTTAGTCAGCTAGAGGTGTAATGGAGCTAAGCTGGTTCATGAGTAGCTCAGGCTCACCTCAATAATAGCTCACGAGCTGAATGAGTTAATGAGACTAAAGGTTAAGCTAGTCTTGACTCGATTTGTTAGCTCATGAGTTAGTTTTTATAATTACTATATATACACATAAAATATATTAATATTAAGAAATTATTTATAAATTATTTTAAAAACTTATATTTTATATCCAATGATTTCCATTATTTATCTCATAATTGCTAATTTTATTTGTTATTTTGTTATAACAATAGATTGAATTAATATTGTCTTCTATCTTTCATAATAAATAAGTTAGCTCATAATCCAACTTGTACTTGTAGATTTAATCTCAAGCATAAGTAACTAATCTTGCTTAAGCTCAAGTCAAAAGTGACTAAAGGTTGACTCGACTAGTTCATACCTCTGTAATCAGTCTAAGTCAAAATAAAGTATACCCTTACCATTGAGTAACTCTAAGGTGATTGAGGTTTACATGGTGTAGACCCTTATATAACATAACCTTTGATTTGGAGAAGTTTTTGCAATCAATTTGTTGTGTTATTTTGAAGGTTTAAGATGATTTGACCTGATTTCACTCCCATTGAGTCAAACGAGGCACATTAACCCATTTATTTAAGTATAAATATGCTAATGGATCAAATGAGTTGAATATAGTTGACTATGACATTGACTTAAAATTACTTCCAAAATTTTTGATGAGATTTAAACATATGAGTAGTCAAAAGAACATTTAAAATGAAAGTTGCTTATTTGGGTTCAAGTGGGAGTAGTTGAGTCATTCTTTAATTGATCAACAAAGAGTGACAAATATCTTGCATTGAACCAAATATATTTTCTAGACATCCTTAGCTACAAGTTTTCCTTAGAAATTAATTAAATTTGGCCATTTTGTTGAATTGAATGGTGGGTGCCTTCCTATTGTGAAATGGCCAATTTGTTTGCCCAAATATGTGCAAATAGATGACCAAAGGTAATTGGATATACTTAAACATATGTTAATAATTCTTAAAGAGTTTACTATCTAATTAATCTGAGGAGTAAGGTCATTTATGTTCATTTGGCCCATTTAGAACAATATGAGTCAATTAGACCTATAGGGGTCAATATCGCAATGGTTTGCCTAACCAATTTAAATTTTAAGGTTAAATTATTGACAATAATAGTTTATCTAAGTTTTTTTATAATTAATTAGAAGGAATTTTTGTTCATGAGGTCTTTTTGAGGGTTGAGTTGTAGTGGAGTTTTTTATATAACTGAGTTATATATATATTTTCAGTTATAATAATGTCCTAAAATTTTTAACTAGAATTTAAATGTTTAATTTGTGCTCATTTAGATTTAGATCAGATCATTTTTTGGTGTTATTTTCTTATTGTGATGCTTTGTTTGACTATAAACTTACTAAAATTCAAGAGTGAATTATCCTAAAATTATTTTTTAGAAAATTTCAAATCAGATTGGATAAAGATTCTTTCATGAACATGTGAATTATTTGATGATATATCAATATTAAGTTATAATACTAAAATTTTAAACTTTTTATCTTAAATTTGACCGGAGAAAACAACTTTTTAAAAACCTGATTTAAATGNGATAAAGATTCCTTCATGAACATGTGAATTATTTGATGATATATCAATATTAAGTTATAATACTAAATTTTTAAATTTTTTATCTTAAATTTGACCGGAGAAAACAACTTTTTAAAAACCTGATTTAAATATCTTTTATCAATTATAGTGAAAGGCAACATCAAATTAAAAAAGTAAAAAAAGTCTTTTTATGAAAAAAATGATGTTATTTAAAAAAATTATAACTTCCACCATATTGTTTTAATTATTAAAAACACTAAACATCAAACATAAAAGCAACACACACACACACACACACACACACACACACACACACACACAAGAAATATCTATAACTTTGAGATTGACATTCATGTTATTTTGAAAAAAAGATTATAAACACTTTATAAAATATCATGTGCTCAATTTTTTATCATGAATAATATTCAACATTTAAATATCTTAATAACCTTTAATTGATGATCTTAAGCACATTAGATTTATTATTATTTTTTTTTGAAATGCTCAATTTGATTTTAAGCATGTAAAATTTGGGNATAATATTCAACATTTAAATATCTTAATAACCTTTAATTGATGATCTTAAGCACATTAGATTTATTATTATTATGTTTTTGAAATGCTCAATTTGATTTTAAGCATGTAAAATTTGGATATTTTTTATCCTTTAATTAATGAATAAAAAATTTTAATTACAATTTAGTTGTTTGATTTGGTGTCATTTAAACTTGCATGTCATTGGATTCATTTTCTTGAGATAATTAGTTTAACTATAATTATTATGACATCAAAGAATGAATGCATCTGAAATTTATTTTAATTTTTTTTAACTTAAAAATTACATTAATATTCATACTTGATTAAAACAAAAAAATTTTCTTTAAAAAACTAATTTAAATTTATTTAAGGATTTTTTTTTCTTAAAATCATAATTCCTTTATTCAAAATGTATTCTACTCATTAAAAAAATTAAACATCAAATTAATACATAAAATATTTTTTAATGAAAAAATTTGATGTCAATTTAGAAATGTATAACTTACACACACACACACACACACACACATATATATATATATATATATAATCAATAAAATGGCGGCTATGGTTCCTTGCTCTAGCGATTTTGGAGGCGATCATGGTTTTCCTTCGGGTTGATCATCTGAGTGAGAGCTTTCCGCTTCTCCTCTACTTATTTTCTCTTTTCTTTACTTCTGTTTTTGTGTTATGTCGTTGGATAAAAGTTTTGCGGCTGCTGTTGCTGGAGGGAGCTCCACTGATGCTAGAGATTCTAGTTTTTTTCCTCAAGGATTTCATGATAATCTCAATATTAAAGGAGACTACAATTTCATTAAGCTTCTAAGTAAAATGAATGGCAAGCTTGCACTTTTCCTTACTGATATTGATACTAATATCCTTGCCTCTTCATGTAAGCTTGCTCTGGTGGGAAAATTTGCTTATGTTGTCAATAAACTTGATTTTGTTCGGCGAGAATTTGAAATGTTAAAACTAAAGTGTTGTTGGAAGATTGGTTTGTTAGATGACAGACATATTCTTATCCAATTGTCCAATGATGAAGACTATACAAAAATTTTCTCTAATAGAACTATGCACATTGAAGACAGACTTATGAATGTCCTAAAATGGACAGTTTCCTTTGATCAAAAAACTGAACCTCCTACTATCCCTGTTTGGCTGCGTTTTCCAGGTCTAAAACTTCATTTATTCCATCATGAAATCCTCTTTTCCCTTGCCGCTGCTTATGGAAAACCTTTGAAAATGGATACTCTAACCTATTTGCTTACTAGGCCTTCTGAAGCTAGAGATCTAGTAGATCACGATATTACTCAACCTTTTTGTGACAAAATTTGGATTGGTACTGCACATCAAGGCTATTGGCAATCTGTTGAGCTAGAGAGACATCCTTATTACTGTTCCCACTGTTCAATATTTGGTCATACTGCTTCTCATTGTTTTCATTTGAACCCACAGTTAAAACAGGTTTTTATAAACAAGGTAAAGGGGTTGCTGTCCTGCCCCAGAGCTGATGCATATGGATAAAATTGTTGGTATTTCTGCCCTTGGCCCAGAGCTGATGCGCACAGACCCTCCAATTAAAATTACTGAACTTAATCCTCCAGTTAATGCTGATTTTAACATCCCCACATCATTTCCCCCTTCTCCTTCCCCACAGTTAGACACTGACTTACAAGAACCACATGAATTACCTTCTGTTACAATTGTGGTGTGGGAGGCACCTTCCTGCCCCATAATTGAGGATATCTCTAATTTACATGAACAACTTCCTTCTATCTTTGCTGAGGGTACTGTGCAGGCTGAACCTTCTATAATTGATGAACCTTCTACAATTTTTATTCAAAATTTGGATAGTACCATCACTGCTGACTATCTACCTAATGTTCAAGATATGTTAAATGAGGCTACAAATTCCCTTGAGCATGAATGGTTGGTTCAAAAATCACAAAGAAAAAAGAATAAGAGGAAAAATGAGCTCTCTCAATTAAATACAAGCAACATTATACATAAAGGAACTTATTACTCTAATGGAGATCAAACTAACAGCTCTCCTAGATCCTCTAGGAGAGTAAGCTTGAGGCATCATGTTTAATGTCATGGTCTGGAATATTAGGGGAGTGGCGGACCCTTTCTCCCTTAATAGACTTAAACACCTTTGCAGGGTCCATAAACTTTTCTTTTTTGCTATTCTTGAGCCTTTAGTTACTATCAACAAAGACAGAATTATCATGAAGTTTAAGTAGTACAATTCTTTTTGCAACCAAAATAACATAATTTGGCTTTTCTGGAAACGCAGTGTCAATATCTCTATTATTCAAGATGATGATCAAATCATTCTTTTCAAATATCACATGGAGGATTATTATGGTTGGGCTACCTTTGTCTATGCAGGTTGCACTATGCAAAGTAAACACTCCCTCTGGTAAAAACTTATTCATATAGGTAATAACATCAATGACAACTGGTTTGTGGGTGGTGACTTCAATATGATCATGAAACCTGAAGAGCGTAGAGGTGGAGGTAAATATGGCATTTCTCTTGTTAATCGATTTTGTGATCATATCACTGATGCAAGCCTTTTTGACATGGGGTTTTCTGGTTCCCCTTATACTTGGAGAAGAGGCTTTATTTTTCAACGTTTGGATAGATTCTTTTGGAACCATCATTTCTCAACTTACTACTCTATTTATAGGGTCCAACACTTAAATCATTCTGGCTCTGATCACAATCCTATTTTACTCACTCTTGCTTTCAACAACAAAGTTCAAAGGTACATCCTTAAATTTCTGAATGTTTGGGCCTCTCATCATACTTTCTTGAGCTTTTTTAAACATGCCTGATATTTTGATGAGGTTGGTGATCCTTGGAATGTCCTTTGGCAACTTCACAAGAAAGTTGCTTCAACCTTGAGGAGGTGGAATTATGAGTTTTTTGGCAATGTCCATGACAAAGTTACTGAAGCCCAGCATTTGGTTGATTCTCTTGAAGCTCAGGTTATCTATGATCATAATTTGATTGATGTGGTTGCTCAAAAACATGCTGACCTGCTTGATGCCATCTCTTTAGAGGAGCAACTCTTACAACAAAAGGCAAATGATATCCATTTTAAACATGGTGATTGCAATACTAAATATTTTCATGCCTCTATTAAAAATAGGAGGAATATTAATACTATCTTGAAGATCGAAAGTTCCAATGGTGCTTTGATTGTTGGTGATAGGTAAATTAGGGAGGATGCTGCTCTTTACTTCTCAGAGATATATACATCATACATGGAAGTTCATACACTTAACCAAGATTTTTTTGCTAAGGAAAGGAGTTATGTTGCGGGCCTATCTCTAACCAGTATCCCATATGAACAGGAAATCCTTGCTGCCTTTCAGGATATCAATCCCAACAAGGCCCTTGGCCCTGATGGCTTTACATCCATATTTTACATTAAATGTTGGAACATCATATGCAAAGAGGTAACTTTGGCTATACAAAGATTTTTCATGGGTAATGAAGCCAAAAAATATTTTACTTCCTCTCTCATTATGCTTATCCCCAAATCTAATATTAAGACTAGCTGGGACAACTTTAGACCGATTTCACTCACTACTGTCATGTCTAAAGTCATTAGCAAAATAATTTTGTCTAGACTCCAACCTCATCTCTCTACTCTCATATCTCCTCAGTAGTCTGCCTTTATTTGTGATAGGGAGATATGTGAAAATATTCTACTTGCTCAAGAATTGGTAGAGGATTTAGATAAAAAGTGCAGGGGATGCAATATGGTCCATAAGTTGGATCTTAAGAAATCTTTTGACACAATAAGTTGGAATTTCATTATTAACACACTTCATGCTAGAGGTTTTTCAGCTGATTTCTGTACACTTATTAAAAGATGTTTAATAACCATTATAGTGTTGCTGTTAATGGCAGCTCCTATGGCTTCTTTTCTGCTAAGAGAGGTATAAAACAAGGTGACCCCCTTTCACCTACCATTTTCATAATGGCTTTTGATTATTTTTCCAGGCTTATCAACAATTTGTATGAAACTCATCCTTACCTAAACTATAATCATAAATCTAAGATTCAGGTAAGCCACTTAGCATGTGCTGATGATGCTATTATTTTTTCCAATGCCTCCAAACTTTCTATCAAGGTTTTAATGAAATCCCTTAATCTTTTTGAGCAAACTTCTGGGCTTCAGTTTAATAAATCTAAATGTCAGTTATACTTTGGGAAATATGTTAGTACTTATCATTCCAACTGGGCCACCTCTCATACTGGTTACAATATGGCACCTCTCCCTCTTAAGTATCTTGGTGTTAACCTCCTTAGAGGCAGAAGGAAACAAACTCAACTTGATTTTTTATTTGAGAAAATCAAAAATAGAATCAATGAGTGGAGAAATATTTTTCTTTCCTTTGGAGGAAGGCTTAATCTTTTGCAAAGTGTTCTTCAAAGCATTCCACTATATGTCATGCAAGTTCTTAACCTTAAGAAGAGCACTCAAAAATCTCTTGCGCATATTCTTAATAAATTTTTGTGGTCTGGGCCTGATAAAACTAAGCCATGGTTTTCTTGGCATAAAATTTGTAAACATCTATCAGCTGGGGGTTTGGGGTTTAAAAATCTGCAACATATTGCTGAGATCAATGTGTAAGCTTTGGTATAAATTTAGGGTTTCTTCCCTTTGGGCTAAATTTATTCTCCACAAATACTGCTCCCATGTGCATCCTGTTTTGTTTAATTGGAAGGTAGGGGATTCTAAAATTTGGAAATCTATTATTAAGGCCAGATCCCATGCTAATTGTTTCATTTATTGGGATATTGGTGAGGGGGAGGTCTCTTTTTTGCATGAACAGTGGGGTCCCTCTATTTTTCAGAATGCTGCATCTCCTCTTAATGAAAATCTATTAGTTTTTGATTTTTGGATTAATTGCAATTGGGACACTGACAAGGTTAAACTTTTGGTGGGAGAAGAGGCTGCTATTATTGTTACAAATACCATTCTTCCAAATAAGCCTGATAGGCCCATTTGGAAGTTTACCTCTACTACCTCCATTTCAAAATTTTTGTATCACAATATGCATACCTTTCAATATTGGAAATGGGGTTTACAGATTTGGAATTCTTACACTTCTTCCTCTATCTCCTTTTTTCTGTGGAGATTTTTTCAATCCTTACTGAAATTGTGATGAGATTCTGATGAGGAAACTTACACACATCTGTTTTTCTCTTGCTCTTTTGCACATGCTGTTTGGAATATGGTTGACCAGTTCTTTAATATTCACTAGCCGTCTTCTCTTTTGGAAGACTTTTTGGATGCATGAAAATTTTCTTAGAGATATGATAAAAAGCTTGCCTACTTTTCTTTAATTGTTCTATGATTTTTATGGACTATCAGGAATAGTTACAAGCATAACAGCTCCCCTCCTGCTCCTCCTCTCACTGTTTCTCATATTCTATCTTACTATTTTAAAGCTATCAAGTCCTTGGCTAAAAACAAGTGCAGTATCACTCAGGGTGGACGACCTCTTCTTGTGAGATGAAAACCCCCTCCTCACACTTGGATCAAGGCTAACATAGATGGGAGTTGGACTCTTAATAGTGTTGGCATGGGGGGGGGGTTTCAAAAGAAATAATGGGAGATTGTTATGTTTCTTTGCAACCCCTGTTAACACTGATGATCCCACAGAAATTGAATGTTGGGCAGCTTTTTTTGTCATTCAAATTGCTATTATATTTAAAATTCCTAAGATTGTTATTGAAACTGACTCTAAGATTGTGTATGACATGCTTAGAAAAGACAGTACACCATTTTCAAACTTATTTCATATCTGCAATCATATTTGGCACCTTATAACCTCTAATCAGATTCATGTGCTTTTCTCTTTTATTCACAGAGAAGGCAATGCCCCTGCTGACTGGTTAGCAAAAAAAGGTAGTGATGGGATTCTTATTGGTTTAGACACTCCCTTGCCTCTAAAGAGGCTCTTATTTGGAGATAACCTCAATCTTCCTTATATCAGATGTTGATGTTGTACTATTTTTTCTGTTTTCTTTTATGTGCTGGCCTCCTTACTGTTTCTATGATGATTTCCCTTTGGAACCAGCTGTTTTCATTCCTTTACTATTTCACTACTGTCACCATCTCTTTTTGGTGCCTTCCTTTGGTTAGGCAACATATGTTTTACTTTTTTCTGGATTTTGAGATACCCTGGAAGTTTTGCTGCTCAGGTGCTGTAAGGACATATGTTCTCATTATCAATTCTCAGCTGCCTCCTTTTCTCGGTTACCTACATGCTGGTTGCTTTTGGACTCTACTAAGAGATGGGCTAACTTCTATTATTTGGCTTCAAGGCTGTGTGCTACGCCCCTCACTGAAACAGTTTTGCTTCCTTTTGGATTTGCTATTCTTTCTCCTGAAGATATGGTTTCTCTTAGGTTTAAATGTATTTTCGGTAAACTTATCCTTTGGTATACAATTTTTTGGGTATACATGTACTTTTGAGTTTTTTTTTTCTTTGTTTTTTTCTTTGTTGTGTGGAGTTGTACCATGGATAGTGGAACCCCTAGGACTTTAATGAATTTTTGCTTTTAGATGGGAATCC
>JXCR01137303.1:174123-203654 GCA_002079205.1 Phalaenopsis hybrid cultivar | reverse complement strand
ATATATATATATATATATATAAGCTAATGCTCTGAGTTTATTAAAAAAAACCAAAAAAATAAATAATTTATAAAACTCATCAAATATATGAATGATTCATTCCAAGAATGAATAAATCCGTGTACATGGTTGGGCTTTAAGAGTAGCATGAAAAACTTAACAAAGAAGCGCATTAGGCTCATTTGATGTGCATGATGTCAAATGTCTGATAATAAGAATCAATGCTTGGAACCTTGATCTTATTGGAATAGGGTGTTGAAGGGCAATCTTAGTCAGTGCAGAAAACTATTGAAATTATGTCAAGATTTAAAATGATTTCTATACCTTATAGGAAACTCTTCTTGAACTATATGCCACAAGCCATCATAGATTTCATGAGGTTGAGCTAAAATTTCCACAAATGTTATAAGTTTGTCACTAGGGTTGACTACACGAGATGGATGTGTAGAGCTACAATGTCAACAAGGATAGCTTCCCTAAGGAAGAGCTTCAGTGTATAGAGGGGATTATTACTGTGTACACTTACTTGGTGGATTTTGAGGTAATTATGCGTCTCTATTATTTNTAGAAAAATAATTAAATCTCAGAAAAATACAAATTCTCCTCTGATGTCTTAATTAGTCTACGAGTAAGATGTCAGTGTGGTTTTCTGACCGTTTGAATTCAAATATAAGAGTCATGGGGTATAAACCTTAGAGGTAAATGGTAATTTTGAAATTTTACACTTTAACTAATCTTTTAGGCTAAACCAAAGGGAAAATGAGTAAGATTTATGATGATTAATCCAGTGAGATGATTGAAACAAATGGGCAAGTGAGGGTAGTAACCTACTCACAACTTTTTCTAGAAAGGGTAAAATTATAATTATTTAAAATTATTGGTCATATAAAGAAAGAATGAATATGGATGATCCAAGAGCGAGGGGTCTGAGTTAGGAGATCATTAATTCACTAATATGGAACCCCAGATCAATGGTTAAGTATAATTTAATCCTTTAATAAAGATTAAACGTACTTTATAAAATATTTTCAAAATTACAAGTTTACCCCTAAGTTTTTAAGAGCTTGATAGTGAATTTGGTTTGATTTAATATCATTTGAACATGATTAAAGAAGAAAACTTAAATGATGATAAAAACTTTAAAACACTTCAAGCTTAAGCTGAATCAAGAGAGAAAAATGTAAAATTCCTTAATGATCAAATATACCTATATAAGTACTTGCCCAAGTAATTCTTAAACTGACATTAAAAAGGGTAACCACGTGTCTTTACTTGTGGGCTAATTAAGACATCAAGACCAAACTGAGCACAGTTAAAACATGACAAGACTCCTAATGCAATTAATAAGGCCAAGTGAACTTAAAATGATTCAGGAGATTCTAAAGTTGTTCAGGGTCACACCCCAAATACCTTTACAAAATTTTGGATATTTTTAGAGAAAATTTGAGCTTATTACAATTTGTTGAAAAAATCATCCACAAAAATTGAAGGACTCACCAAGATGTGATTCGAGCCCCTGTAACTCATAACACTATTGATAAATTCCAGTCACCATTTAACCTACACTAAAACCCAATGATTAAGGGCATGAGTCTTGGATATGGTATTCATACCCTTGTGGGCATTTGGGGATATTTGAAATATGATGGTATATGGATCATTGAGTGATGCTATATGTCAGACATTTTGGGGTTAAAAGCAATGATGTGAAGCACTTATTGTGATAAAGAAAGTGGGATAATAGGATAGTATCTCCTAGCCTGAGGACCTTTAGGTAGGGAGTAGGATCGATGTTAATATTCACCTACACATATTGAAAAATTGCCCTTGCTTTCTTAGTCGCCACTAGAGTGGACCCTACTTTCCGTCTCTCGAGAAAACAAGCTATTTTGAGCATTTTTGGGAGCCTAAGCGTCTAACATTATTACCTGTGGGCCAAAAGCTGGCATGAGACTTCCATGCGCTTGGTTTTAAACACCCATGAAGGCATTTTAGGTGTCAGGGACTGGCACTGAGGAGCTGGTTTATCCCCGAAAACCCTGATTTACATTGGGAGTGCCTGACAGAGAATTTTCTCGATCTAAAAGCTAAGGGAAACCACATGTGACTAAAACTTGACCCCATAACTTCAAGAAGAAATATTTTTTAATGGCCATTCATCATGGGATTTGTCTCCAATGAGCATTCCAAAGCACGACACAAACATAGCATCCCAAACCCTTAGCCTAAATGATCATACGAAGGCCTTCACAGGTCCAAAAACCATGAAAAGTTATGAATTTCTAGAAAACGACCACATAACTCAAAAGTGTACATTTGTGGAGTTTAAAACTAGGGTCTTGGTGCAGACGGACGCCCAAGACCCTCGCGGTGGTAAAAATCGATTCGAGCTTGAATATTCCCAAAATGTGTTAGGGAGATCTCAACAACTACACTTGACCTTATAAGACTCTGAATTATCAAAATGGACATAAAACACACTCGAAGTTAGAGCTAATATCAACTCAAGTTGAATGTCCTAGGTAGGGCCAAATCGGTACCGGTCCTGGTTTCGTGCTCGTGGCACATACCAGGAGATCCGATGGGTTGTCCTGGATGTCGGGAAACTAAGCTTAGCTCTGTATCTTTAAATGAACACCCCGCTTATGTGACATCAAGAAATGATGTCAATAACAATATATATATATATATATATATATAAGATGATGCTATGAGTTTATTAAAAAAAAACAAAAAAAATCAATAATTTAGAAAACTCATCAATTATATGAATGATTCATTCCAAGAATGAATAAATCCGTGTACATGGTTGGTCTTCAAGAGTAGCATGAAAAGCTTAACAAAGAAGTGCATTAGAAGCTCATTTTATGTGCATGATGTCAAATGTCTGATAATAAGAATCAATGCTTGGAACCTTGATCTTATTGGAATTGGGTGTTGAAGGGTAATCTTAGTCAGTAGAGAAAACTATTGAAAATTATGTCAAGCATTAAAATAATTTTTGTACCTTATAGGAAACTCTTCTTGAACTATTTGTCACAAGCCATCATAGATTTCATGAGGTCAAGCTAAATTTTCCACAAATGTTATAAGTTTATCACTAGGCTTGCTTACACGAGATGGATGTGCAGAGCTACAATGTCAAGAAGGATAGCTTCCCTAAGGAAGAGCTTCAGTATGTAGGGGGGTTATTACTGTGTACACTTACTTGGTGGATTTTGAGGTAATTATGCATCTCTATTATTCACCATCGTCGATTGTCAAGTCTTACGTAAAAGTCGGAGTATCCCATTTTGAGACTCTATCTTCGTAAAAATTCTTCAAGTGATGCAAATGAGGTTAATTTTCTAGCTGGGTGATGTATATCATTGGAAAATGAAATTAAAGTTTGTTGTCTTGGACATTGAGAATGTGCCTTGGAGTGGAAAGCAATAGAGCAAGAAGCCTGTTTATTGTGTTTTTTAACTATTGAAGAAATGCAAGCTTCTTTAAACGAGACTTCATTTCTCAAAGACGTTGCCAAAATGTTGCGTGCTAGAAAATTCATGGTGCTAGACTGATAATTTAATATCCAAGCATCACAAAAAGATTCATCACATACACAGATAAAAAAAAGTAGCATCATGAATTGCACCAAGATTTTTATATTAAATAACTCTAGAGGAGAAAAAACTTTGACGTCTTTCCCAATCAATGTAATCCACTATGTGTTTGTAAGTATAAGAGTTCACCTTTCTCTAATAAATAAAAAATGGGGTTGCAATAGTACATAAAAAAATTCACTTGCCATTATACATCACAAAAAAAAAAAAAATCAGACACAATAACCATATTTAGACTATAATGGTGGCAAAAAGAGTGACAGTAGGTAGTGATGCTCGGCGGTGGTCGAGGAGACCAATAAGCGGCGTTCGATTGTGGTCGATGGTTATTTGTAGGGTCATCTCTCCACAAATTTTATTTGATTGTGGTCGATGGTGACCAATAAGCGGTGTTCGATTATGGTCGATGGTTATTTGTAGGTTCATCTCTCCACAAATTTTATTTGATTGTGTTTGATGGTTATTTTCAAAAAAGTAGCAATCATGTTTTTTCTTAAAACCCAATTATTTTTATTTGATTAGATAATGTGATCGAAGATGTGGTCATTAACTAATTTAAAAAAGGGCAACAAAACCACTTTCCAAATCTTCTTTCTATACTTTTGAAATGGAAATGAATTAGAGAAAGAAAAAACAATGACAGACTTCAAAAGAGATGGTGATAGATGGAGTTAACAACTTGAATAAATATGACAATTCGGTGAATAAGCATATCGATTAATCGATGGATGTTGATAGGTCCTGTTCACTGACATACCAACTTTGTGTTGATAACTCAAGTGTGAAAAGACAACATATTTGTGCATGCAAGCAGGTGGTGGAGTGAACTATAGGTTGCCATATTGCCAACCGATCGCTAATTGGCCAGAAGGTCAAAAAAATGTATAATGGATTGGATCTATCATGTAGGAAAAAAATGTGTTGGTTGATTAATAGAGGTTGGTCTATCAAGTCGAAAGGTTGTCATTGGGCTAGATTATTAACATATCATGAGGTAAAATTAAATGACTGAAAGAGAGGGCTTATACACCGTAATTTTGAATGGATCTTGATCAACAAAATAATCTGGAATGAATTCAACTCACCTTGAGTAGTATTAATAAAGGCCAGCAACAAGCAAAGCAAATCCACTAAAAGTTAATAGTTGCTACACAAATCATTATTAAATGCTACAAAATAGCAGTTTGTGACTTGAGATATTAGCCTTGAGCATATTTTTTAAATGTATTGAGAATATAATAATGTTTAGAAAATCATGAATATGCTTTAGCATAGCTCTCATAAATGTTGCTTGGAAGTATGATGTTTGAGCAACTATTTCTTTCTAACATTTACATTGTCTTCAAGATTATATTGAATGTCTAATAACAAGAAGAAATAAATATTTCTATTTTTTCAAGTAGATATTTACCTAATGCTCTCTTCTTTTTTAGGGTCTGTTTGGGGTAGTTTATAAGTACGGGCGACATTTTCAAAAAGCCGTCGTACCATTTGGTTCGCGCGTTTCGCCAGCTTATCCGAAACTGCGTTTGAATTTTTACACTAAACGTCCTACGGCCGGCCCGCAGACCGCTGTAACGCACAAGCTGCCCCAAACGACCCTTAGTTACATGTATGACAATTATAATCTTTTACATATAATTAAAATTTCTTTTTTAATAATGAATATTAATTTTTTAAAAGAAAATATAGGCTCATGCTTAATTTTAATGCAAAAAAACCGACTTACCACATGAAAACTCAGAATAAAATTCACTCAAAAATAAAAGTAAAAAACAAAATCACCAAATAATGAACATTAAATCATAAAATATATCACTAGAGTTGAAAATACCTCCTTCCTGTCAAAACACAGCTACTCCGACAAACCGCCGGAACACCATTTGTTCTCACGTGCGATATTTGAGTAGTTAATTCATTCAAGTGACGTTACTCTGCGCAAATACAGACAAGTGCATCGGCAATCAACTTAACAAGAATACAGCTGCACTGATACCACACCGTCCTGCAATCCATTCTCGTTGTCCTGAGGGCCGAGCTTTCTGTGGTTCATGGCGACCACAGGAGGCTCGTCATCCACGGCCCCGCTATTGGATGATCTGTCGCCGACGGACCACCGGAGAATAGGCGGAGCAACGTGGGCGCAGACGCTCGGCAACATCGTGGTGTCAATTGTGGGGACGGGTGTGCTTGGTCTTCCCTACGCATTCCGCATTGCCGGATGGCTCGCCGGAACCATCGGCGTTGCTATTGCCGGCGCCTCTACCTTCTTTTGCATGCTCCTACTCGTCAGTAATTCCCCTTCACTCGATTTCTCATTTTCCGTTTCTCTGCCTTGGGGAATTCTTCGGATTTCACGTGTCGATTCATTTTGTTTCCTGATTGATTTGAAGCAATAGATATTTCATACAAATGTTTCATGGTGGAAGAAATTATAGGACTCCATTCTTACAACGGATCAGTTGAAATCAACAGCGATATTTTTATTGTGCATTTGTAAAAAAATTGCCCTAGCACTTCACTCCTGCATTCTGTATAGGCGACATCGATTTTTCTGCATATTTTTAGGGTCAAAGCTGCTTTGTTTTTCTATCTGCTTATTTTTTCAACTTTCCTAAACAATTAATTTGAACTGTTCTTCCAAAGCAAATATTTCTACTAGTATACAAGAACCTGCTTTTGTTGTTTCTTTATTTTATCTAATGGAACCTGTTTAATGGTGTAGCGATTCATCGGTGTTGCGCGTGCTTCTGGTGATAGTAATCCCTTAGTATAACNTTTCTCATTTTCCGTTTCTCTGCCTTGGGGAATTCTTCGGATTTCACGTGTCAATTCATTTTGTTTCCTGATAGATTTGAAGCGATAGATATTTCATACAAATGTTTCATGGTGGAAGAAATTATAGGACTCCATTCTTACAACAGATCAGTTGAAATCAACAGCGATATTTTCATTGTGCATTTGTAAAAAAATTGCCCTAACACTTCACTCCTGCATTCTGTACAGAACGACATTGATTTTTCTGCATATTTTTAGGTCAAAGCTGCTTTGTATTTCTATCTGCTNACAGAACGACATTGATTTTTCTGCATATTTTTAGGTCAAAGCTGCTTTGTATTTCTATCTGCTTTTTTTTTTAACTTTCCTAAACAATTAATTTGAACTGTTCTTCCAAAGCAAATATTTCTACTAGTATACAATAACCTGCTCTTGTTGTTTCTTTATTTTATCTAATGGAACCTGTTTAATGGTGTAGCGATTCATCGGTGTTGGCGTGCTTCTGGTGATAGTAATCCCTTAGTATAATATATACTGTTATCATTATGATGTCGAAGTCTCAAGAAGCATGCTGACCTTTCAGCTGTCTTATTGCCATTTTTATGGGAATTTTGTAACATCTTGCGTTTTTCATCCTGAAATCAATGGGATTGTAGTTTGTAGATCACCACATTTTCCCTGATATAAAATAAACCATTTTCCTTATTTTTGTAGATTCAATGCAGACATAGATTAGAAGAAAGTGATGATGAAGAAATTAGTGATGCAACGACCATTCAAAGTTATGGGGATCTTGGCGCAAAAGCATTCGGAACAGCAGGTCGATTCCTTACTGAGTTTCTCGTACTCACCTCACAAGCAGGGAGTGCCGTTGCCTATTTAGTCTTCATTGGCCAGAATCTCTCCTCCTTGTTCACCAAAACCAACGAGTCTTCAGTACNTAACTTTATGTGCAGACTTTATAGATGAAATCATCATCAATAGCTCTTTGAGATGGCTTATGAATCCTCTTCTATTTCTTTAGGATGAGTGTTGCAAGGGTGGTTAACTGTATTTGCAACCCGCCGTCGCAGCACACACCACCCGCTGCGGGGCACCTAATTGTTAAAATTAATTCAATATAATCTCCTTATTGATGCATCTATTGTCGTTGTTATATCACTTACATGTCAAAACAACCAATGTCTTCTTTTCTCTTTTTTGTCTTCGGTGGGTGCAACCAGTATCATTGTTTTAATAAAATCATTTCTCAGCCCATTCTTTCTAATGTAAACCCACTTCTTCTTAATATACTCATTTTTTACAAGCTCAATTAAGTGCATTCATTGTTGCAGAAGACCACCCATCCTTTAAAATGTTCTTTTTGTTAAAGTATCTTTTCCATAAAATTGACCATCTATTCTTTTTAATGTGCATCTTTTCTTGTGATTATATATTAGTTTAATTGCATGTGCATAAAGTGCATGTTCTTAGGATTAAAAAATCGATAAGATCATGATGAAATGCATAATTCATGACTAATATAACAATACCAATATTAAAATTCATTTGAGTTTTTGTTCCTTCAATGTTAAAAGAAAATTTATGAAGACTTAATAAACATATAAACCTCTATTATCTTTGACTTATACACATTTCTGTATGATAAGATTTATTGTAAACACAACTAAATAGGATAAGATGATGAGACATGAAAGAGAAATGTTGGGTTTAGAACTTTATCTCAAATTACTTGTAATATTTAGCAAATTTTAAAAATAAAAATTTTGAATATTTCAAATATAGCTACATATTTAATGGATCAAACAAGTTAGACATTCGTGTCTAACATCTCAAGCCGTTATAAAATAAGTTTGTTTTACATAAAATACATCAATAATAAATTTGAATGAAATTTGTATTGTTTAACCAACTACAATTAAATTCAAGTCTTCGTGCCAAAAGGAGGTAAAATTGTCTTAAATTCGTACAAGATATCACCTTGGCTAGAGAATTAAAATAATAAATTTTATCAACAATACTAAATTTTATATTGAGCTATAATTTTATTATTTTAAAGAATGAAATTTCTAACTGTTATTTTGACCCCCAATTATTGAACTAAGGTAAAATTGCACTTTTGTAATGTGGTACCGCTCACCTACCGCTCACCTACTTCCCACCCACCACTCTCTTGCTTCTATAAATAGAGAGGGTGTGAGGCTTAGGAGAGCTGGAAGAGATCTTAAGCTATCACGAAGGAGGAGCAAGGGAAGAGATCTTAAGCTATCACGAAGGAGGAGCAAAGGGAAGAGATCTTAAGCTACTACAAAGGAGGAGAGAATAGCTAGAGTGTTAGAGAGGAGGAGAGCATCTTGAGGCCTTGTATCAAGGTGTCGCTTGAGAGGGAGACCATAGAAGGAAGATGAGGGCTCGTCTCTATGTATAAGCTATGTATTCTCCATTTCTTTTGCCTTAGTGAACTATTTGATTGATTCCCTTCCGTGGATGTAGATCCAGTTGGATCGAACCACGTAAACGATCTGTGTTTGCTTGTGTTCTTTGCATCTCATTTCTATGCCAAGAAGTACATATCTCACAACAATTGGCGCCGTCTGTGTGAAGATCCATACTTCTTAGCTGGAGGTGTCCGCGTAAAAGTATTTGCGGCCAACGACGAAGAAGAGGAGTTTGGCATTCACGAACAGAGGAGCAAGCGGATCGCGTCACAGACAATCGAACCGCAACAGATTCGGTGAGCAGTGGAAGTTTTAATCGACTGGATTCGCACTACAGGTTGTGTGATTCGGCGAGACGGAGGAGGAACAGTCCGCGAGCGAGGGCAAAAAATTTGCGATAGGGCTGCCAACAGAGGATTTTAGAGCAGGAGTTCGGTCTTGCGAGCAGCTCGGCCAAAGGGAAGAGGTGGAGACCGCGCAGAGAAGGGTTCGGGGAGTTCCCTGTTCGGGAGTTCGCGAAGCAGGAGGACCTGAGCAGTTTGGCGAGGCGCGACGGCTCTGGAGAGACAGTTATTCTCGTCCGAGAGGCAGAGGAGGAATTCCTGATTTGTTCCGCTGGACTCAGAGGAGTGCCTGTGGGAAGGAGGCGCGAGCACAGAACAGGAAGTTTTCTTCGGTGAACAGGTGTGATCTCTGCTATAAGGGATCGGAGCTCTCTGTTCGGTTGGTGAAGGCAGTGGAGTTCACGGGGAGAAGCCTAGTTCTTGGAAGGGCAGCAGGTAGAATTCATTGAAAGAAATCTTAGCCACGACAATGAGTTCCGTCAAACTCGACATTGAGAAATTCAACGGGAAGAACGACTTCGGCCTATAGAGAGTAAAGATGAGAGCTCTATTGGTTCAGCAGAGTGTTGCAGAAGCCTTGCATGGGTCGGCTACATTGCCGGTCGACATGACCGAGAAAGAGAAGATCGACATACTTGACAAAGCTCATAGTTTGATAATCCTAAGCTTGGGCGATAAAGTTCTAAGAGAAGTGTCGAGGGAGACAACGGCTCAAGCACTTTGGGCCAAACTCGAGGTACTCTACCTGACAAAGTCTCTTGCTAATAGGCTCTTTCTAAAAAAAGACCTGTACTCCTTCAAAATGCATGAAGACAAATCCGTCTCAGAGCAGATCGACGAGTTCAACAAGATCATTGATGACCTCGAGAACATCGACGTCAAGATGGACGATGAGGACAAGACACTGCTGTTTCTAAACTCTATTCCTAAGAGCTACGAGCATTTCAAGGATGCGATGCTCTACGGAAGGGTGCAGACTATTACTCTGGAGGAGGTTCAATCTCTAATTAGAGCCAAAGAACTTCAGAGGAAGCATGATATGGACAAAGAAGTCAGCAGGGACAGTCTTATTGTTAGAGGAAGATCAGACAGGAAAGATTCAAGAAATGGTCAGCACAGATCAAGGTAAAGCAAGGATGGCAGGAATTCAGTCATCAAGAGGATCTTTCAAGTGCTATCATTGTCACAAGGACGGTCATTTCAAGAGGAACTGCCCAAACAGAAAGAATAAGTACCAAGAAGAGCCAGAAGAATCAGGAGAAGCAAGCATAGCCTCTGATGACTACAATTCTGCTGAGGCCCTGGTGATCACAAAATCTGAATCCAGTAAGGAGTGGATCCTCGAATCAGGGTGTTCTTTCCACATGTGTCCTCACAAAGATTGATTCGAGACACTACAACAATGATGGGTCTGTTCTACTAGGAGACAATAAAGCTCACAGGGGTTATTGGAAGTGGATCAATCAGGATAAGGATGTTTGATGGAGTTGAACGAGTACTGAAAAATGTCAGGTATGTACGGATCAATCAAGATAAGAATGTTTGATGGAGTTGAACGAGTACTGAAAAATGTCAGGTACGTACCAGAGCTCAAAAGAAATCTGATTCTGGAGTTGAACGAGTGTCAGGTACGTACCAGAGCTCAAAAGAAATCTGATTTCTTTAGGTACGCTGGAGTCAAGCGGATGCTCGTTCAAGACAGAGAATGACTGCATCAGAGTAACCAAAGGCCCTCGTGTCGTCATATAAGGAGCCAGGAAAAATGGACTGCACTCTCTTATCGGAAGAACTGTGATTGTTAAGTCCATGTACTGTTTTGAGTTAGCAAACTCAAGCAAGGGCTGAAGGCCCCTCAGGGGCTAGGTAGAAGGAATATTTACTTCGAAGCTTCTCAATTGAGGGTCAAGGTGGAGAATTGTTATTTTGACCCCCAATTATTGAACTAAGGTAAAAGAGCACTTTTGTAATGTGGTACCGCTCACCTACCACATGTCACCTACCGCCCACCTACCTCCCACCTACCTCCCACCTACCACTCTCTTACTTTTATAAATAGAGAGGGTGTGAGGCTTAGGAGAGCTGGAAGAGATCTTAAGCTATCACGAAGGAGGAGCAAGGGAAGAGATCTTAAGCTATCACGAAGGAGGAGCAAAGGGAAGGGATCTTAAGCTACTACAAAGGAGGAGAGAATAGTTAGAGTGTTAGAGAGGAGGAGAGAATTTTGAGGCCTTGTATCAAGGTGTCGCTTGAGAGGGAGGCCATAGAAGGAAGATGAGGGCTCGTCTCTATGTATAAGCTATGTATTCTCCATTTCTTTTGCCTTAGTGAACTATTTGATTGATTCCCTTCCGTGGATGTAGATCCAGTTGGATCGAACCACGTAAACGATCTGTGTTTGCTTGTGTTCTTTGCATCTCATTTCTTTGTCAAGAAGTACATATCTCACAACACTAACATATTTGTGCTACCAACATACTTCTGGCATACAAACATACAATTCCAGTTGTCGCAACCAATGATGTTCAAATTAACCTTTATAATTTTTTTCAAAATAAATTTAAGAAGTTAAATTGTCTGAACTCTAATGCATTGCTTAGTTACACTTCCAATATGTTAAACATATATTTATATCTACAAATGGTGTTACTTAAGTTAAACCAATATATCAAAAAGCATTTAAAAGCAATAGATGAAGATATTGTGTATTGGAAATAGTGCTTAGTAGTTAAACATGAAGCATTGTTCCAAGATAAAATGTTCTAAATTGATTAAACACACCTCAAGTGCTTTTAAGTGCAGTGTTGCTAAAACATTAAAATGTTTATTTAAGGTTTTGCTAGCCAGAAGTCAAAAATAAAGATTTAAAATTGATGACTGTTAATTAACGGATGATATTATTTTTTTATGATTGAAAGGTTAGGATCGCAGATTGGTAGAATCATTTGTCACCTTTCAAGTTGTAGTATATGTCTTTAAAGCATATGGGTTCATTTTATCCCATTTATCTTTATGTGGTGCTATTTGAACTATCAATCTATTATATTTATGTTTCACTCGTTTCTTTCTGGTTCAAACTTAACATCCACTTTATATATATATATATATATTTTCCCCTATCATACTCAGCGTAGTTGTTAGTAAATTATTTGTTGCCAAAGGTTCTAGCATGAGATATCTTTCTTTGTCATTGTTTTCAGCCTCTTCTTTATTTGCACTTCCTTGCCAGCCTTGTGAATTCAATGGCGCAGCTCAGGCATGAATTTCATACAGTTTTTTCGTTCAGCCCCCCTTATTGCATTCTTTTGATGGGATGCAAATAGTTGTTGATTTTGATTGTAAAATTGAGAGCCTTTATGATTATAAAGATGGGCTCTAAGCATTTAAAAGTCTGTTCCAATAATAATTCACTATTGAGTATTTTCTTTCCTTTCTATGCTTGGGTGTTGTTTGGATATGATTCTTTATTTTGTGATACCAGTGTTGACTGTGAACTTCTAGGAGAAGCTTTTTATTTTACTAGCATTAGGCTTGGACTGATATTTTTGTTTTTTCTATTCTATTTTTTTTGTATAACACCTATTCTCCTTTCATATTTTCAACCCGTCATAAATTTTAAATAGCTAGGACTTAAAAGTAGATGAGAGCTATTTTTTTTTGCACTTGAAGTCTTAATAATTTAAATTTTATGATAAATAGTGAAAGGAATGGAAGAAAAATGGGCTCTATCTTTCTAATATAGTATTATGTATAAAACACATTATCTTTTTATCATGATAGTTTCATCTTCTGCAATTCATCACAAATTTTGAATGACAAATTGAAAGTAAGTACAGAATGAAAAGTTGTTATTTTTTAGCTTTTAGCCAATTTAAATTATTGTCATTTAAAATATGATAGATGATTAATGATTGGTGGGTTAAATGACTCTTTTCTATATGGATACTATTTTATCTCTCTCCTCTCTCTCCCTCTAAGGGATGTATATCACTAATTTAGATGATCTCTTAAACAAATACTGCTCTTACACTCTTTTTTTTCCAACAAATCTGTCTCAACCTTTCAAACTCAATTCATTCAATCTGCTCAATAACAGGTTGGACTCTGTATAGCTCTAGCATTCACATTTCCAATCATCATGCACCCAATTTATGACATCACAGAGATGAAGCTGATGTCATGCGGATGGTTTCAGAAGCTCCGCCGCAATGCCCGCGGCGAATGGCTTGGCCTCCACGGAGCTCGTATGATCGTGCTACTGATAGTCACCATCGTCGCCTCCTGCATTCCTGGTTTTGGGGTTTTCATCTCTCTTGTGGGCAGCACTGTTAGTGCCATGCTTGCTTTTGTATTGCCAGCCACATTCCATCTGTTGCTCATGGGATCCAATCTGAAGCTCTGGCAGAGAGCAGCAGATTATCTTATACTTCTTGTTGGGCTCACTTTTGCCTGTTATGGTACATATGATGCTCTCGGTGGTCATATCATGGGTTCTTAACAGAAGTCTATTATCAAAGTTCGAGATTCTGGATTCAGGAGAAAAGCTACAGTATTTTGAACTTGGATTTGTTCTGATAGGTCTGGCCACCGTTAGAAAGCAACTTTCCTGCTCCTGCCTGAGCTCGGCCGAAAATTTTAGGGCAATGCAATGTAAACTCTGATCACATAAAAACTATGCTTTTTTGGTCTGTTTAGAATGGTAGCAACTATTTTATAAAGTAGCTTCTGAATTGTTTTGATTTTTTTTTAAAATTTAGAACTTTCTGTGTGTATGCTAAATTATTATTTTTTAAATAATGACAATGATTTTATTATTGCTATACGTTTGAGCAAATTTAGTCGATAAAAACCAATGTTCTCATTTTTTAAAAAAACATTAAGCTCCAAAAAAAAAAAGTGACTCAAATGATTCTTTATTTCGGGCATGGGGAGGAATAAGAATCCGGCATATTGAATTTCTTCACTTTATTTTTAATTAATTTGTTACACATTTAAGCATTCCATAATGTTATTAATGTTCTACTTTGAAGTCTAATGGCCATCTTTAAATTAGACTGCAAAAAAAAAAAAAGAAATTCATTCGTATATAAATATTAAACGTACGTTGTCTATTTAACAGTTATTATTGTAGTATGAACTGGCAAGTTCTCTTAAAACTATATCAAGTTTCATTAATTAAAGTCAAATCGCATCGTACCTTTTGATTAAATTCCTGATGAAAAGCAGAGATTAAAATCGTCATTAATAGAATGATTGTTCTCTCTCTAAAAAAATTTTAGTTTTTTTTTTTATAAATGATATAAAAAAATATGGAAACTGTGATTATTAAAATAATCATAATTAAGAAATATAGTTAAGAATCTAAGCATAAAATTATATATAAGCTTGAGATTATAAATTAAGGACATTAGAGAGCTTGGATTCACATGATGCCAAACGTTAAATCTAATAGATCTCCGATCTAAATGAGTGTGGGCAGTACCACATTTTTCTTCACTTCATAGGAAATATCTATATGTTTAACATGTGAAGATTGAAATAATCATAACTAAATAAGAAATAAAGTTAAAAATCTAACCATGCATGCCTAACTACATGAACCGGAACTATAACTATTATTTCAGGTTGACGTTTATACATTTATCATCATAAACTATGAATCTCCGTGAAGGAATACGTGTAAATCAACCGACACTAACTGTGAGTTTTACTTTTTTTTTAGTTGTTACCAACTGATGGGATGCCTTGCCTTTTGCAATTATTACACTAAATCAACTTTATTACATAACATTTATTATATACTTATTAATTTATTACTTAAATGATCAAAATGAGGGTCCTTATGGTAAAGAACAAGGAGTCTCTGCCGCAAAAATAAATGAATTTTGACCACATAAGTGAAGGAAGATTGCCAGAATGACATGAAATATGTTAATTGAGCACCAATTTATTTGCAGTATTTCCTTAGATATATGTCGTTGCTCTCCAAAACAACCAAAAACATTGAGAAAGCATTGAAATCTGTCTAATACAAATAAATTGTTTGGTAGAACAATTTCTCGAAGAATTCTTTTGGAAAAACTTCTAAAACCACAATTGTATATAGAGAGGTACAAACCACCAAGAAATACCATCATATTGAACTTCAGAATCTTTAGCTCCCATATTAGCTCAAATAAAGTGGAATCCAATAAATTTTTCTAAAACAGAATAATCATCATTCTCATTCAAAATCTCAGTCTATCAAAAGAATCAACTTCCATCCAGAACAAGAAAATTGTCCAGTTGAAACTTTAAACCATGATGAAGGTGTCATGATATATCTACCAAATAAAAAAACCTTCCGAACTTTCCAAATAAATGTCTCCCAAAAAAGCAGAATAACAAAATACAAGACGCCTTAAGATACACAAAAAATAACATATAATAAAGAACCCCTTATGAAGTTAACGATCATAAACTTTAGGAATAAAAAGTCTTATTAGCTTAGTTTTGGAGACCCTGTAAAGAAAAATAAAGAGAAGAAGAAAAGAGTTCTTCAAAAGTAACACCATAGAAACATAAAGGAATTAACTCACCCAAGTTACAAGAGAAATAGTAAAGAAATGTGGCTAGGAATAGCATTCTTGAACTTTCATGTCCCACTCTTTTATTTAATGGCATTTTTAATATTTAAGATGATTGTATCAGCAATAACAAATTCCTTCATAAATATTCCAACATTTCTTTTAGGACAAATCTGATGAGCTGTTGCTTGAACAACAAGAAGAGAGCAAAGCCTAGTAGCCTTAAAAGTGATCATCTCAACATGAACAAGATATTAATGAAAACTACAGCCAACAAGAAAGAAAGAGCTCGTCAAGGTGACCTTTTGGATGATGTTAAATGCAAAAGGAAATTCAAAGAGATACCATGATTTTTCAGAAATTCAAAATATTCATAATGATTAAGCCCTTAAAAAGAGCTATACAAGAGAAGGTTGCATACATAAGCGAGTACCATTTATGCCAAAGTTGTTTACTCAAATGTAAAAAAGAATATCTTTCCATAGGAAATTGTAAACAATTTTATGAGCATATTTATTTTTTCCCATTAGAAAACTAGAAGGCCGAGCATCGAACATTTAAATCCTAATAATTGAATTGATGCATTCAGAAGGGATAGAGTGGATGGGAGTGAGGGCTCATGATTCCTACAAATAGGGCTGTCAATCTGGCTCGTTGTTCACGAACAGCTCGTGGCTTAACGAGCTGAACACGAACAATTTTTTAAGCTCGAATTGTAAATGAGCCGAACACGAACATTATTTTGTTCGCTTGTGTTCGGCTAGAATTCGCTCGAAAATAAATAATTAAATAAATATATACATAATAAATATTCATAAAATTAAATATTATAAATTTTAATTATTTTTTTAAATTTTTTTTTCATATTTTATAAAATTTAATTCTTTAAATTATTATATACAATAAAATATTAATAATAATATATTACTAATACATATATAATATTCATCTAATCTGTATTATCGAAAAATCATAGGCTTAAAGCCTTAAAGTATTATATATTTATATAATAATATAATATTAGTTTTATAATTAAAATATTATAACATATATATTATCTAAAAAAACCCTAACCCCGCCTCTCCATTTCTCTCCGCTCTCTCGAACTTTTTCACTTTGAGTTGCCTCCCCAACTCACTCTTCTTGCTCTTCTTTCGAATCCTTTCGGCCAATGGCCGCAACAACTTAGGTTTGTCGTGGGTTTGCCGTCTCCGTTCGTCTTCTAATATCGACTTGTATATCTCTTCAGATAGTTAGCGACTCAGTGTTGGATCGATTGCTCGGTATTCTTTCTTGGTCGCTCGTTTGACTAACTAGGTGTTATCTCTGAGTATCTTCTCTTTAATATTTCATATTATCTTCTAGTTCGCCTCTTATCTTATATTTACTTAAATTTATTTTACATTTATTTGGATTTTTTTAGGGAAACCTAGCTTTGTTAGGGTTTTTGGTAGAATCACAGTGCAGTTTCGCATATTGCATTTATATATTTATTTATTTTTGTTTCTATGGATGAGAATATGAGATCTGATCTAAGTGTTTTGTTGTGAAATTTAGTTAGGCGTGCATTCTGTGGTGAATCATTATGGGGTTCGCTTATTGCTTCTAGATCAGAATTTTTTTGGTGAAGAAGACTATGTTTTTTTTAGCTTTTCAAAACAATAACATCTGTTTTCCATTAGTTTTTCATCCAGTTGATATTCTTGTATTTTTGTCTATGATTTCCAGTTGATGCTATAAGTTATGTTTATAGAGCAAGATCGTATATGAATACTTGAGTTCAAGTTATGTAGATTAGCTTTGTTGTGCCGGCTTGCATTGTGTGGTGAATCATTATATGCTTCGGCTATTGTTTCTAGATTAGAATTGTTTGGACTGCTTTATAATGGTAGACATATCATAATGGAGACATATCATAATGATTAATGAGAAACATTACATATACAGTGGTGGTTCGGCAGCCGAACTTCGGCTATTGCTTCTAGATTTGAATTTTTTTTTTGTGAAGAATATTATGCTTCTTTCCTTTAGCTTTTCAAAACAATAACATTTGCAAACGAGCCGATCACGAGCTGTTCACCAACAAAGAGTCCTTTTAACAGCCCTAATCACGTAGCCATAAGAAGATAAGGGTTTGAACAATATTTAAAAATTATTATTTATATTAAAACATCATTTGAATTTAATTTAAGAATTTTTATTCTATTTTATTAATTAATATTTTAATTGATTATAAATCTTTGTAGCTTTGTTGTCAATTAGATTTTTTTAAAATACTACTTAAATTCCGAGCCAAAACAAGCCGAACACGATGAGTAGTATTTCGAGCCAAAACGAGCCGAACACTAATGAACACATCTTTGCCAGCCGAACACGAGTTGTTCGCGAACAACGAGCCGTTTTTCCAGCCCTAGTAATATATATAGAGAGAGAGAGAGAGAGATTCTAATTTTAGTCATAATTATTAGCCCCCATTGCAGGTTCTGAAGGAAATGATTGATCAAGGTTTTTTTTATTAGTTATTAGGATATGATTGGTTAGATTTCATTTCAATTTTATTTTGTATGTCATGATTTATTATTGTTAACCGATATATTAGAATTGATTTTTTTGTTATATATAAATAGAATAATCAATGTATCTGTTTAGCATACCAAAAGGTTGATTTTAATCCTTTCTACAGAACTTTATTAGTTGTTAGTGCAAGGCTTCTTTCATGGACTGATTTCATTGAATCAAAATCTTTGCGTGGATCTTCAGCTTCAGAATTTTCTCAAGAAAGTGTTGTGAATAGAAGATCACAAAAAAAAAGAAAAATATAATCACATAAAAGCACAAGATTTAACTTGAAAAATATTACAGAGCCACATCACACTAAGAAATCTACTATGAAGAAATTAAAATAAGGAGCATTGTATAAATCACATTCAGGCCTCTCTAAATTTTTGAAATTACATGATGCTTCTCTCCTCCATTACACGAGAAAATCGAATCCATACGCTACCAATCAGCAAAACCAAAATTTTAAGCGAATAACTACACAAATTAATTTGATTACTAGTGTCGGGGTGTCGAGATAATAGCGTTATGACACTTCAATGGGTGTTATGCCACTACGGTGTTGTGCTCTTGGGTTTTAAACATGTATTAGGTGCGATAATGCTGTCTTTTGGGTGTTGGGGAGCCAACGTCAAGCATGATCGATAAAATTGATGGCTTTGAGTGAACAATTGAATAATACAATCTGGTTCCACATAATAACACAAATACTCTTTTAGCCAACAAGACGATAAATGGGCAGTTCACTCTGCCTTACAAAATCTATAATATAATTCTATACTTTAATGTGTAGGACCTAGTTAAATTCAAATTTTAGTTTTGATTTGACAGCCTTCCTAAATATCCCTGCTCATCCGATCTACGAAAAAAGTTTTAGAAATGGATTTCATGGAGAAAATGAAAGAGATTGATTTTTTTTTTGTTGCATAAAATTGAATGCTTTGAGAAAATATAGAAAGCTCAAAATGCCAATCATTTTAGTTTTAATTGTATAGCAAATTTTCCTCATCAATTTTGATCAATATTGTTAGACGTTTTTGCAAATCTGGATTTCGCAAATCCCACAGAGAGGCGAATTTAATGGATTCACTGTGCCGTTGCTCGCGACCTTCGCTCCCTTCATGAGTTCGCCGGAAACCCGNTTTAGTTTTAATTGTATAGCAAATTTTCCTCATCAATTTTGATCAATATTGTTAGACGTTTTTGCAAATCTGAATTTCGTAAATCCCACAGAGAGGCGAATTTAATGGATTCACTGTGCCGTTGCTCACAACCTTCGCTCCCTTCATGAGTTCGCCGAAAACCCGAATTTGATAAATCCTATTAATGTAAATCGGATCCGCCAGCTAAACACACCATATAGAATGACAGAAATGAGAATTTATATATTGGGTGACAAACACAAAGATGATAGCTGACAGTCAGAATTACACATGAGAAAAATTGAACGCCAACCGTAGGTGCTAATGAACAGTGAAGTGGTCTCATAAAGGAGTTGGCATTAAACAACGCCAATAATCACTGCTTCAATCCAATTTCCTATCAAGAGAAGGAAAGAGCAAAAGCCTGGGCAATATGGAATTCTGGTGTTCCATTGTTCATGGTTACAAGAGTTAAAAAGAAATGCCTAGTATTGTAGGTGCTCTGCTTATTTGCCATTACAATAAACTATAGAAAGCTTTAGGAAACCCACAAATAAGAAAGACCCTGAAGTCTTGCATGATTAGAAAATTTCCAATAGTCACTTAAGCATCCCAAGGGCCACAACACCCAGCTCACGATCAAAAACCTGAAAGTAGGACATTGCAGCATCCGGAGGTTAGCGCCCCAGCGCCGTTGGAGTGCCACAATGCCCTATCACGGCGCCCTGGTGCAAGTAATTGTATTTGTGCAGTTCTTAGTTTTAAGTTTTGATTCTGCTGATCGGATGTGTGCTTGTTGAGTTGAGTTTTGATTTCTCTTGTACGAAAGAGAGGAGTGAATTCCGTGTTCTAAACTATGAAAAGGCTTAAGTTTGATGTAATTTATACGATTCTCCTTATTTTTTATAGTGAATTTCTAGGTGTTATGTGATTCCGTGATTTTTTCCCGTTCATGGATTTTTCCACGTTAAATCTTAATATTCTTTGTATTTTAAATGATTTCTTGTTTTGTGCTCGTCTGTTATAAATTTTATTTCAGATCTCTCGAATGGATTTCCACCCATCAGTTTTACAATATATCCCAACAAACTTATCACCCTTCACCAAAATTAGAAAAAAGGGTTGGTACAATGTAAAGACCGGGCATAAGAGAGAAGTCCCTCATCTATGACATGAAAGAAGAAAAAGGAGATGTTGGCTTTGATGTTGATGTAAATTGAAAATTTGGTATTAATATTAACAAAAAACAAAAAAATTGCATCCTTTTTAAAATATAGAGGAGCTTGTTGACTGAAAAGACCTGATGACAAAAAGTTGATTGAAAGACCTTTTTTCTCTTATAAAGGCAAAATTAGATGATCAATTAGTATCAGAAGATGATGAGAATAATTGGTCAAGAAAGATTCCCTAAAAAAGTGGGAAACCTAGCATACTGAAAGGCAATGAATGATGGGAGTTTTTCAAGAGGGGAGAATAATAGAACCTCATAAACTTTTAGAAGTTAAAATTTTGGAGTTGAGAATGTCTAAAATGAGTAAAAAGGGAATTGTTTACAAATTTGAGGGATATTTTTATCAACAATAAACATAATATAGGTCACGCCATCACCTAATCAGAACGTAGTTTAGCAATTGTTATTTTGTTGATATTAGTGACTGCAATGCTGGCCAACATCAGTGAAACCTCTAATCCATGAATAGATGGTTATACCATTCAAATCTCTTGACATCACAAACTAATTACACTTTTGATAGTTAAAAAATCTTAAATAATTATGAAAAGCTTTATGGATCAAAACTAGGTCCTATAAATAAGAACAACAGCGCACAATCTTGATATTAACTTGCTCATCTCCTTGAGAATATAATACAATGAAACAAATGGCTAAAAAATCAATGTTCTACAGGAGCTGCAACAAATTTAAGGTGTGGGAGCCAATTTTGGGGTTTTAAGAAAATGAGATTATATCAATATTTTTAGACAAAAATGCTCTGCATTCCATGAGTAATTTAACTCTACAAACAACTCATCAACCAGAGTCATATAGGGCCAATAAGAACTACAAAAAATAAAACCGTTATAAATGAAAGATTGTGGTTTGCAAAATTTAGAGTTCATCTAGTCCCTAAATTATTTTTTCAAATTTTTTGCGTTCATATTTTGAATAAATTCAGATAGAAAAATCATGTTGAAATTCATACTAGATTTGATGATATTTATGGAATCATATCAAATACTGAAGTTTGAACATATAAGATTTGAAAGAACGTAAAATGAATTTGTGACAACCCAAAAATTATGTTCGAGAGATGGTTAAAACAGTATCTATTGCAAATAAAATAATAATAATAAATAAATAAGGATAGTCGAGATACATATATGAATAGAAAAAAATTAAAAAAAAAATAATATGAATATAAAAATTAGGAAGATTTACTTACATACCACTTAATTTTTATTCATTTACATATGTAAAACCTAAAATTTCACTTTTAAATATATGTCACCTGATAAATGCATGAGATGATGCATTTTACTTTTTAAAAGTTAGAACATTGATATTTTTTATGTGATAAGAAAAATTTTGATTAGGTGTTACATATGTGAATACTTAAGAATTGGTTGGCATTTGCGTACGTAAATGTCCTTATAGCAAAATGTGCCAAATAAGATTAATCTGATGCAAAACTTGACGAGAGAATAAAAGAAAAAAAAATTCATAGAGCTAATGTAACAGCCTGAATTCTTCCATCAATATCTTGTCTGTTTTGGCCTAATGTCCTCACAATTTTGTCTCATTGGTGTAACTTTTCAGGAGATCACCCATCTTAGAAGTGCTCCTACATGACCACAACTTTTTTGATGAAATTCTAACTGTTACACCAAAAGGAGCTTCCATGATTAAGATTTTACTTTCATTTTACATCAGGGGTTTCACAACTGAACCAAATAGCCAAGGTAAGGCTAAAACTAATTACAATGAAAATAGAAATTTTAAAAGAAACTTACATATATACAATGCAACACTTAAACATTCATATTTACATTTATACCACTTTAGTTTCATAAAATTATGCACGAAAATGTGTATTTCACTTGTTAAAAGTACTAGTGATGTGTTTGATGTGCTATGCATGTAAATATGAAAATGTAAGTCTTAGATACATGAATGCATAAGATTGAGTGGTAAACACGTTTCAAAGAATTTCATACTGATGCCCCAGAAAAATCATGAAACATCTAACTCAAACAAATGTTCGGTAAATCAACTTCAATATATGGAAAAAGAATCACAGATGAGAGAAGCACACAAAAAAATTAAAAAATGCAGAAAATAGCCATCATCATTAACAACATTTTTTGCCATTACCAAAACTATTCAGAGTATTCTTTATGAGTTTTAATTTTTCAATCATTTCTACAAGATAATTGCTATATAATATGTTAATCTTAATTATTAAAATACTTGCTGCTACCCAATTTTCATCATAATCATTCCACATTAGTTTTATCTACACATCTTATTAGTGATTCTTCATCTAAAATTCCCTCTTTTTTTCACAAAAAATAGCAATCATTAATAAATATGAATGCATTACTAACAATCATGGTGCTTTCTTCCCCATATCTTCCAATTTCTTGCAAAACTTCCACCTGGCATCACCAAATACTTATATAGTTTCAAAAATAAGCCTAATTTGTACCATAAACAGATCAACACTAAAACAACTGCTAATACAAAACAGCATCAGATTATATCCGATATAACGAATACTAAAACAATTGTAGAAAAGGNCATATTTACATTTATACCACTTTAGTTTCATAAAATTATGCACGAAAATGTGTATTTCACTTGTTAAAAGTAATAGTGATGTGTTTGATGTGCTATGCATGTAAATATGAAAATGTAAGTTTTAGATACATGAGTGGTAAACACGTTTCAAAGAATTTCATACTGATGCCCAAGAAAAATCATGAAACACCTAACAAACAAATGTTCGGTGAATCAACTTCGATATATGGAAAAAGAATCACAGATGAGAGAAGCACACAAAAAAATTAAAAAATGCAGAAAATAGCCATCATCATTAACAACATTTTTTGCGATTACCAAAACTATTCAGAGTATTCTTTATGAGTTTTAATTTTTCAATCATTTCTACAATATAATTGCTATATAATATGTTAATCTTAATCATTAAAATACTTGCTGCTACACAATTTTCATCATAATCATTCCACATTAGTTTTATCTACTCATCTTATTAGTGATTCTTCATCTCAAATTCCCTCTTTTTTTGACAAAAATAGCAAGCATTAATAAATATGAATGCATTACTAACAATCATGTTGCTTTCTTCCCCATATCTTCCAATTTCTTACAAAACTTCCTCCTGGCATCACCAAATACTTGTATAATTTCAAAAATAAGCCTAATTTGTACCATAAACAGATCAACACTAAAACAACTGCTAATACAAAATAACATCAGATTATAGCCGATATAACAAATACTAAAACAATTGTAGAATAGGCCTACTTTAACCAAAACCTACAAGTTCTCATAATTTATATAAACTTACATGTATAACAAAAGAAAAAAAAGGAGAGAATAAGTTCCTTTCTCTTCCTCAACAAAGGCAACATATTTTCCAATTATGACAAACTCACGTGAGAAGAAATTATGGAATAGGTATAGATCTTTCTCACCAATGAAACAAGTAATGAATCTTAAACCTTCAAAGCCAGCTGATCTTGCCATGAAACTTTTCTCTTAGAGGCTTTGTTCAAATTGATCCCAGAATCGCGACAGATCGACGACATGGAATCATTAACTAATGCATCTCCTCCGGTTGAATACCGCTGAAACCAGTCCACATTCTCAGGCTTTCGTTCCGCCTCAAATCCTTCCATTTCTTCACTGGTCTGAATAACAAAATCAAATAAAAACAATTATATGATAACTGTTTTGACAGTTTTGCAAGGACTTTTACTTAAACAAGGGTGTCAGAGGACTTACTGGCAAGAAAACTTGGTTCAAATCTAGCATTGTGGTAGAAGTTGGAATCAAAATTTCTTTCATTTTTCGGTTCCTAATCTTTAAGGGAAGCTCAGTCTGAAACAGTGGATTCTTAAGTTCAGCTATACAAACAGAAGGGGAAGGAAAACTGAGAGATTGTTTCTTTAACTTGAATTGAGCACTCTGAGCTGTTGAGAACTGCTGGCATTTTTGCCGTAAGAATCTGCAACATGAAGTTGCAAATAAGACTCATATAGGCTGAAATATCAATAATGTTTTGACTGATATAGAAGCTGAAAACAAACAGTAATGAAAAAAAGCGTTACTTGACTTCAGCCAAAAGCTGGAGTTTCTTCTGCACTATTTTCTCCAATCTCTCCTTCTTTTGTTCAGTTTCCTGTAAAATAAAAATTGCCCTTATTCAACGAAAATCACATAAATATTGAATTGATATGCCAAATAGAGCTGAAAGATTTGTAGCAGGTTTTGAAAAAAATTACAAAGAGAGATAAGAACAAAAGTAGAATAAATTCAGACGACGTTGAGGCAGCCTATGAATCAAAGGATGGACGATAGATCTCTCATTTAAAACATCCGATCAAGCAGAACAAAATCATTCAGAGAGAAAATAAATTAACACCTTTCTTATTAAAAAGAAAAACAGTAATAGAACCCTGTAAATCAACACGAGAGTAAACAAGCCGAAGAAAACCCATCAAGGAGAAGAGACTCTGGATCTATAAAACGAAGAAATCAGATCAATCCATCAGCAACAGAAACAAAAGATCTCACCTTTAGCAGCTCCTGATAATCCTGAAAGAGGCAGTGGTACTTGAATCTCACCCTCGCCTCTTCCCCACCAGGGAAATAAGGAGTCGACAACGACGATGGCTCCTTGGAAACCCTAATCTTCTTCTTCATCATTCTCCTAGATTCAGAAGAGAGCCAAAGAAAGGCGAAACGGAGGAACAGAAGAAAAGGCTAGAGAAGAAGAAGAAGAGGACAGAATGGCATAAAGGACCGTCTTGCAAGGATGCCACAAAGATATAGACAAGAAAAGATAGAGGAGAGAGAGAGAGGAAATGGTAGAGGAGATACTCGAGAAATAGTGATTGAGAGAGAAAGCGTCGGTTCCTTTCGCTGTTTTCACTCTCTCTGTCTCGCTCTGTGTAGGAACTGAACGGGACAAAAAACCAAAGAGCCCCATAAAAATCGGGAATTGGAGAGCAACCCTTCGTTGGATGGAAGAAGAGAAAGATGAGTTTTTTTTTCCGCTCAACCTCCAGGATGATGGAGTCATTGGGGTCAGTTGAGGGGTATTTCTGGCACCTCCTTCACAAAGCTTTCTCTCTCACCTTCCCCTTTCCGAAGTTCACTACCCCTTTGTCTTCTCCCTCATATCTACCCATTCCCAAGCTTCCTGCTTTCTTTTCCCTTCTCCTCTGTCCACCTGGACCAGTTGCATCAGATGTCATAGCATACAACGGAAGAGAGAGAAAGTGAGAAGGAGATGAAGCTGCATTGCAGATATTAAGGGTAGCAGTTTCCGTGTTGTGGAGCCATCGCACCCTCATCTAATTTTCACGTTGTTTGTCTAAAATACCCCTGTACATTTGGCTATGGTTGCGGTGAAGGATCAGCGATGGGGGTAGGAAACTGACATATTGCATGATGGAGGATAAGGGCCGGTGATGTCTAAAGAAGACAAAGGGAGACTTGTTCATCTGTTTTTAAGAAGGTACTGATTAATTATTGCATATTGTAAATGGCACTTGGACAGACCTCATTGTTTGAGTATAGTTTTTAAAGATTTTTGTTTATTTTATTTTATTAAATATAATCTAGAATTGTTCTTTAGAAATACACAACTCAAGAGTTAGGGTCGAGAAAAGGAAGCGTGAAAAAAGAGGAGAAGTGTTAAGAAATTCTCAATTGAGAGGACAGGAAAAAATCCTCAGACTGGGGTCACTTTATCTTTTCAGGATATTGAATCCATAATTATTTTTAGAATTACATGTCTTGAGAGTTAGATTCGGAGAAGGAGTAGTGGATATAGAGAAGAGAGATGTTAGGCAAATTTCAGTGAAGAGGCCAAGAAAAAGCCTTCAGACCCGGGATCCCTTTACCTTTCTGAATGTTGAATCTAGAATTATCCTTCGGAAATACGCACCATGAGAGTTAGAGCAGGAGGAGTGGAGAGGGAGATGAGAGGTGTAAGGAAATTCTCAATCGAGAGGCCCGGAAAAAATTCCCCAGACCGAGGGCCTTTTATTCATAGCCTTTTTTTTATAAGAGTCATTCTTGTACAATTAAATAAAAAAAAGAGTAGTTATGAAAATAGCTCCCTATAATCGAAAGGAGAGAGCGATTATGAAAACCATCTTTAATGCAATCAATGTGTTGATTTAATACTAAATTTATGTTATAATTTGAATTCATATATGACAGTAATCAGTCGGTTGACGAGTTTTAGTTTGGTCAACCGAAGCGACGGGCCTAATAGAAGTTGTTTTTGCCAAGGTATCAGTGGTCGGTCAGTCGGTTGTCTTCGACCGGCTTTTAGGGAGCTTCGGTGGTTGAGACCGTAGATAGGCCTGCATATTGGATTCGCCGAGGCTGGACTTAATCAGTTTGTTGGTCTTTCAGATGACCAGTTCAGAGTCTTCAGATCATGTTTCATAAATTTAATGTTTTTAAAATTGTGTCATCTTCTGTAGCAGTTAAATTACTTTAAGATTTGTGCTAACAATATTTGTGTGTACATATTAGTTCTCGATTTTTCTTGCTCCATGATAGTGACAAATATGATAAAGACGGAGAAATTATTAAACAATCAACGACATGAAAATCAAGAATTGATTGGGCAATTTACTTCTCTTTGGGTTCCGTGCTTATTGTGCTCGATAAATAAAGTCATAGACTTGGTGTTGCATCCTTAGTTGTTAGTTTTTTTCCAGATAGTTGGGGTACATCATGGCTGATAGTACAATATCGGTCAACATGGATCCCAAAATTATAGCCAAGGCAGGCTTCCGAGCCCCAACCCCTATAAAGAAGAGGAAGAGTGTAAAGAAAGAAAAACGTTCAAGGCCCGAACTTAATCGTCGGCTCTTCTTATGGTGCTGAGGAACGATCATCAAAAAAGCTTTATTAGGAAACGTTGGTGTCTAGACCCCATGTGAAGTCGATTGCTAAGGGCCAGCAAGTCTTGCTTGCGGTAGATGCTGCAGAGAGCGAAAGGGAGCGACGATCATCGCCTCTCCTCAGCCGCCCCTACCAGGAGGCAAATTTACCTCGTCTTGAGAGAGAGAAAAGCTTTTGAAGGCTCTTTCTTTGATAGATAAATTTATACGTACATAAAGCTTTTTTTGGTCGTTGTCAACTTTTAATAATTTTTTGATGTTATCTCAATGCAGATAAATCGGTCGGGTCAGATGGTCTACTGGGCCCTTGAAGGATGTTGTGGTCTGCCCCTGCTGCGGTGGCCAGCCTGCAGGCCAAGTTTGCAGGACTTCTGCCATCAATCCCTTCGGAGGGGCACCGGCTTCCCAACACTTACCTGCTATTGGCTCTCAATAAGAGTGAATAGAGCGGAAGTTGCCTTCTCCCGGATCCATGGAGCAGTAGGTGGGCTCTCAATAAGAGTGAAACACCGACGCCCTTGACAGTGTTCGTCGGTTCTTCAGAGGGAGCGGTCGGAGGTTCGATCGTAGATATAGTGCAGTGGCCATTCTTTTTATGCGTTCTGATTTCTTTGTAATTTACGCATCTGGTTTTACGCGCCTTCTCTATAAATATGATAAGAGGTCATTTCTATTTAATTTATGCGTTCTGGTTTCTTTCCCGTGCCTTCAGACTTTCTTCTCTTTTCGCCTTCCAGCAGCTAGGGTCTTGGTATATGAAGACTTTTCTCTTGTTTTTCTAAGAATCAAAAGAAAGATATTTGTAAACTCTTTTTGGATACATGAGAAAGAATTACTAGTTCTCGGTTTATTCAGATTGGTTGTGATTCAATTGATCGTGTGCTCATCTTGTGAGTTGATATGTTGTATGATACGACCAACCGAAATGTTTCATGAATCTAGTTTGGTGGGGTTGTTACCTCCAGAGAGACTTGTATCTTAGGCGACCTTTGTGACCTACCACGGATCTTATCATTGGCATGTGTCTTGGTCGCCTTCAGAGCTAAACCTCAAACTTTGGATGTCATGCCTTTGTCGGTCGTCTTTTAATTTTTTGAGGATTTGTTTAATTTTAGTCGTTGATTGGGGGCCAAACCATACTTCCAACCATTACACATAGCGATCGGTTATGCTAACTGATTAATTTGCATAAGGCTTAAGTTGTCATGCACCCCCACGTCATTCGGTTGTTAGGGCCTTTGCCTCCGCTGAGTTTGTTTTCTTTTGCTAAGTGTGGATCTTATCGTCACCTGTCAGGGCCACCCTTGGGGGGCTTATTCCCCAGATGATTTGCTTTGCACTCCTTCACGGATCTTGTCGCTAGTAAACGGATAACCATCTTTGGAGACCTGACCTTCTCAACTTTAGAGGCTCTGGATTGCAATGCTAAGGTGGAGCAAGTAGCTAATCAACCCACCGTAAATGACCAATAGAATGCACTTGTGTACATATTATTATTTTATCATTATTTTATATTGTTTATTATTTTTTTATTTGGTGTATGACCGATCCTTTTGGATGTTGTTGCCTCATCATGTGACCCTAGTGGGTCGGTATTAAAGGCAGCATTAATTATCATCCTTTTTGGAAACTTGACTATCGAGCCTTTTGCCAGTGTCAGGTTGACAGGTGTCAGGTTGTCTTATCTTAATGGGCCCATTTGTAGGCTTTTATCGGGTGACTATTATTGGGGCCGCTGACTTCCCCCTATGAAAAGGGTAAGAGAACAACTTCGCAGATTGTGCTCCCACTCAAAGAAAAGTTGTTAGATAGAGCGATGGAAATTTGGTCGGCTTCACAAGGGATCAAGAGCGGAGGTGACCTTCTATCGACGGGAGTGACGGGTGTTGGTTTTTCTTAGAATAACTATATATATATATATATATATATATATATATAT
>JXCR01137303.1:151424-164134 GCA_002079205.1 Phalaenopsis hybrid cultivar | reverse complement strand
AAAAATTGCCCTTATTCAACGAAAATCACATAAATATTGAATTGATATGCCAAATAGAGCTGAAAGATTTGTAGCAGGTTTTGAAAAAAATTACAAAGAGAGATAAGAACAAAAGTAGAATAAATTCAGACGACGTTGAGGCAGCCTATGAATCAAAGGATGGACGATAGATCTCTCATTTAAAACATCCGATCAAGCAGAACAAAATCATTCAGAGAGAAAATAAATTAACACCCTTCTTATTAAAAAGAAANGATAAGAACAAAAGTAGAATAAATTCAGACGACGTTGAGGCAGCCTATGAATCAAAGGATGGACGATAGATCTCTCATTTAAAACATCCGATCAAGCAGAACAAAATCATTCAGAGAGAAAATAAATTAACACCTTTCTTATTAAAAAGAAAAACAGTAATAGAACCCTGTAAATCAACACGAGAGTAAACAAGCCGAAGAAAACCCATCAAGGAGAAGAGACTCTGGATCTATAAAACGAAGAAATCAGATCAATCCATCAGCAACAGAAACAAAAGATCTCACCTTTAGCAGCTCCTGATAATCCTGAAAGAGGCAGTGGTACTTGAATCTCACCCTCGCCTCTTCCCCACCAGGGAAATAAGGAGTCGACAACGACGATGGCTCCTTGGAAACCCTAATCTTCTTCTTCATCATTCTCCTAGATTCAGAAGAGAGCCAAAGAAAGGCGAAACGGAGGAACAGAAGAAAAGGCTAGAGAAGAAGAAGAAGAGGACAGAATGGCATAAAGGACCGCNAAAGGCGAAACGGAGGAACAGAAGAAAAGGCTAGAGAAGAAGAAGAAGAGGACAGAATGGCATAAAGGACCGTCTTGCAAGGATGCCACAAAGATATAGACAAGAAAAGATAGAGGAGAGAGAGAGAAGAAATGGTAGAGGAGATACTCGAGAAATAGTGATTGAGAGAGAAAGCGTCGGTTCCTTCCGCTGTTTTCTCTCTCTCTGTCTCGCTCTGTGTAGGATCTGAACGGGACAAAAACCAAAGAGCCCCATAAAAATCGGGAATTGGAGAGCAACCCTTCCTTGGATGGAAGAAGAGAAAGATGAGNGAGCCCCATAAAAATCGGGAATTGGAGAGCAACCCTTCCTTGGATGGAAGAAGAGAAAGATGAGTTTTTTTTTCCGCTCAACCTCCTTGATGATGGAGTCATTGGGGTCAGTTGAGGGGTATTTCTGGCACCTCCTTCACAAAGCTTTCTCTCTCACCTTCCCCTTTCCGAAGTTCACTAGCCCTTTGTCTTCTCCCTCCTATCTACCCATTCCCAAGCTTCCTGCTTTCTTTTCCCTTCTCCTTNCTTTCTCTCTCACCTTCCCCTTTCCGAAGTTCACTACCCCTTTGTCTTCTCCCTCATATCTACCCATTCCCAGGCTTCCTGCTTTCTTTTCCCTTCTCCTCTGTCCACCTGGACCAGTTGCATCAGATGGCATAGCATACAAGTATCTCAACGGAAGAGAGAGAAAGTGAGAAGGAGATGAAGCTGCATTGCAGATATTAAGGGTAGCAGTTTCCGTGTTGTGGAGCCATCGCACCCTCATCTAATTTTCACGTTGTTTGTCTAAAATACCCCTGTACATTTGGCTATGGTTGCGGTGAAGGATCAGCGATGGGGGTAGGAAACTGACATATTGCATGATTGAGGATAAGGGCCGGTGATGTCTAAAGAAGACAAAGGGAGACTTGTTCACTGTTTTTAAGAAGGTACTGATTAATTATTGCATATTGTAAATGGCACTTGGACAGACCTCATTGTTTGAGTATAGTTTTTAAAGATTTTTGTTTATTTTATTTTGTTAAATATAATCTAGAATTGTTCTTTAGAAATACACAATTCAAGAGTTAGGGTTGAGAAAAGGAAGCGTGGAAAGAGAGGAGAAGTGTTAAGAAATTCTCAATTGAGAGGACGGGAAAAAGTCCTCAGACTGGGATCACTTTACCTTTCAGGATATTGAATCCAGAGTTGTTTTTTAGAATTATATGTCTTGAGAGTTAGATTCGGAGGAGTAGTGGAGATAGAGAAGAGAGATGTTAGGAAATTTTCAGTCGAGAGGCCAAGAAAAAGTCTTCAGACTCGGGATCCCTTTACCTTTCTGAATGTTGAATCTAGAATTATCCTTCGGAAATACACACCATGAGAGTTAGAGCAGGAGTGGAGAGAGAGATGAGAGGTGTAAGGAAATTCTCAATCGAGAGGCCCGGAAAAAAATTCCCCAGACCCAGAGCCTTTTATTTATCATCAAGCCTTCTATTTATAAGAGTCATTCTTGTACAATTAAATAAAAAAAAGAGTTGTTATGAAAATAGCTCCCTATAATCGAAAGGAGAGAGCGATTATGAAAATCATCTTTAATGCAATCAATGTGTTGATTTAATACTAAATTTATGTTATAATTTGAATTCAGATATGACAGTAATCAGTCGGACGACAAGTTTTAGTTTGGTCAACCGAAACGACGGGCCTAATAGAAGTCGTTTTTGCTAAGATATAAGCGGTCGGTCAGTCGGTTGTCTTCGACCGACTTTTAGGGAGCTTCAGTGGTTGAGATCGTAGATAGGCCTGCATATTGGATTCGTCGAGGTTGGACTTAATCAGTTTGTTGGTCTTTCAGATGACCGGTTCAGAGTCTTCAGATCATGTTTCATAAATTTAATGTTTTTAAAATTGTGTCATCTTCTTTAGCAATTAAATTGCTTTAAGATTTGTGCTAACAATATTTGTGTGTACATGTTAGTTCTCGAGTTTTTATGCTCCTTGATAGTGATAAATACGATAAAGACGGAGAAATTATTAAACAATCAACGACATCAAAATCAAGAATTGATTGGACAATTTACTTCTCTTTGGGTTCCGTGCTTATTGTGCTCGATAAATAAAGTCATAAACTTGGTGTTGCATCCTTAGCTGTTAGTTTTTTCCAGATAGTCGGGGTACATCATGGCTGATAGTACAATATGGGTCAACATGGATCCCAAAATTATAGCCAAGGCAGGCTTCCGAGCCCCAACCCCTATAAAGAAGAGGAAGAGTGTGAAGAAAGAAAAACGTTCAAGGCCCGAACTTGATCGTCGGCTCTTCTTATGGTGTTGAGGAACGATCATCGGAAAAGCTTTATTAGGAAACGTTGTCTAGACCCCACGTGAAGTCGATTGCTAAGGGCCAACAAGTCTTGCTCAGCCGCCCCTACCAGGAGGCAAATGTACCTCGTCTTGAGAGAGAGAAAAGCTTTTGAAGGCTCTTTCTTTGATAGATAAATTTATACGTACATAAAGCTTTTTTTGGCCGTTGTCAACTTTTAATAATTTTTTGACGTTATCTCAATACAAATAAATTGGTCGGGTCAGATGTTCTAGTGGGCCCTTGAAGGATGTTGTGGAGTCTGCCCATGCTGCGGTGGCCAACCTGCAGGCCAAGTTTGCAGGACTTCTGCCATCAATCCCTTCGGAGGGGCACCAGCCGCCCAACACTTACCCGCTATTGGCTCTCAATAAGAGTGAATAGAGCGGAGGTTGCCTTCTCCTGGATCCATGGAGCAGCAGGTGGGCAGGACCAAACCCTTGACAGTGTTCGTCGGTTCTTCAGAGGGAGCGGTCGGAGGTTCAACCGTAGATACAGTGCAGTGGCCATTCTTTTTATGCGTTCTGGTTTTTTTTGTAATTTACGCATCTGGTTTTACGCGCCTTCTCTATAAATATGATAAGAGGCCATTTCTATTTAATTTACGCGTTCTGGTTTCTTTCCCGTGCCTTCGGTCTTTCTTCTCTTTTCGCCTTCCGGCAGCTAGGGTCCTGGTATATGAAGACTTTTCTCTCGTTTTTCTAAGAATCAAAAGAAAGATATTTGTAAACTCTTTTTGGAAACATGAGAAAGAATTACTAGTTCTCGGTTTATTCAGATTGGTTGTGATTCAATTGATCGTGTGCTCATCTTATGAGTTGATATGTTGTATGATACGACCAGCCGAGATGTTTCATGAATCCAGTTTGGTGGGGTTGTTACCTCCGGAGAGACTTGTATCTTAGGCGACCTTTCGGACCTACCACGGATCTTATCATTGGCATGTGTCTTGGTCACTTTCAAAGCTAAACCTCAAACTTTGGATGTCATGCTTTTGTCGGTCGTCTTTTAATTTTTTGAGGATTTGTTTAATTTTAGTCGTTGATTGGGGGCCAAACCATACTCCCAACCATTTCACATAGCGATCAGTTATGCTAACTGATTAATTTGCATCAGGCCTAAGTTGTCATGCACCCCCACCTCATTCGGTTGTTAGGGCCTTTGCCTCAGCTGAGTTTGTTTTCTTTTGCTAAGTGTGGATCTTATCGTCACCTGTCAGGGCCACCCTTGGGGGGCTTATTCCCCATATGATTTGCTCTGCACTCCTTCACGGATCTTGTCGCTAGTAGGTGGATAACCATCTTTGGAGACCTTACCTTCTCAACTTTAGAGGCTCTGGATTGCAATGCTAAGGTGGAGCAAGTAGCTAATCAACCCACCGTAACTGACCAATAGAATGCACTTGTGTACATATTATTATTTTATCATTATTTAATATATATTTTTTTTATTTGGTGTACGACCGATCGTTTTGGATGTTGTTGCCTCATCATGTAACCCTAGTGGGTCGGTATTAAAGGCAGCATTAATTATCCTCCTTTTTGGGAACTTGACCACCGAGCCTTCCTGCCAGTGTCAGGTTGACAGGTGTCAAGTTGTCTTATCTTAATGTGCCCATTTGTAGGCTTTTATCGGGTGACTACTATTGGGGCCGCTGACTTCCCCCTATGAAAAGGGTAAGAGGACAACTTCGCAGATTGTGCTCCCACTCAAAGAAAAAGTTGTTAGATACAGCAATGGAAATCTGGTCGACTTCACAAGGGATCAAGAGCGGAGGTGACCTTCTATCGACGGGAGTGACGGGCGTTGGTTTTTCTTAGAATATATATATATATATATACTTTTTTTTTCGAAAAGGAAAATTTTTACTTTTTGAAAAATTAGACCAAGTGAATCTCATATATTAAATATTTTAAATAACCAAACACAATACTACAAGTAATACTTCATCTCGAAAAATGAGAATATCACTTGATAATAGTCTCAATTATTCATACTAAAAAAATTATGATATTTATTTGGTCTGTAAAATTTCGAACATATCATTCCTCTATCTAATCCAAAGGCTAGGTAAGGGCTAGGTAGGGTTTATATTATATGGGTTACTAATTCTTCTATAAGCGCAAATCCTTGTAGTTAATTACATCTTAAACGATCGAAATCACTTAAGAAAAATCTCAATTAAGATTGGGGTTTTGTCTTCAAGAATTCAAATTTTATTTTCATGATTGATCATAGAAAACTCAACTGGAAAAGACTCAATGTGGAACAGTTATTTTGGAATCCAAAGGAACTACAAGTAGGAGATGTCATAGATACTGAGAAGACCTCAGCAACTTCCCAAATAATCCTATGATTTGGCTTTACATTTTGGAAATGATGTTACTTGNACACAATACTACAAGTAATACTTCATCTCGAAAAATGAGAATATCACTTGATAATAGTCTCAATTATTCATATTAAGAAATTTATGATATTTATTTGGTCTGTAAAATTTCCAACAGATCATTCCTCTATCTAATCCAAAGGCTAGGTAAGGTTTATATTATCTGGGTTACTAATTCTTCTATAAGCGCAAACCCTTATAGTTAATTTCATCTTAAGCGATCGAAACCACTTAAGAAAACTCTCGATTAAGATTGGAGTTTTGTCTTCAAGAATTCAAATTTTGTTTTCACGATTGATCATAGAAAACTCAACTGGGGAAAACTTAATGTGAAACAGTTATTTTGGAATCCAAAGGAGCTACACGTAGGAGATGTCATAGATACTGAGAAGACCTCAACAACTTCCTAAATAATCCTATGGTTTGGCTTTATATTTTGGAAATGATGTTATTTAATATTTTTACTCCTATAATTTATTTAAAATTCATGGCTTACATTTGCAAGTCATACAATCATGAAAATAGTCTTAGAAGATGGGAGGATTTACATTGCATCGAACAATGACCTCAATATCTGAAAAAGTGTTAGGGCTTATATCCTATGATATGCAATCATGAGAAGTTTTAAAATATAGAGTGAGGATTTATGTCGTGTTAGACAAACGACCTCAAAATCCTTATGTTGATTAAGTCTATGAAAAATTTAGTTGAGATTCATCATTCTCTTCATGTTTTTGTCTTCTCTTGATCATCTTGAAGATTGACAACAGTTTAATCACATCCTCACCTAATTCCATAAAAAGAAAGGGGTATAGAAAACCATGCCTTAGGAGGTCTATCCTAGATTCTTGTTGTTTGTTTGTTGTGATTATGTGAAGTACATTTTAAATTGATTATTACTGTTATTAAAAAAAAATGAGAGATTTTATTTTATGTTAAGTGGCGTCAGTCAAGGTCTCATGGTTTCGTCTTCCTGACACCACTGTTAGTTTTAAATTTATTTGTATAAAGAAGCTGATAGAATTGTTTAGGCCAAAAAATTAATGTTAGTAACCATGAGTTACCTCTTCCAANGAGTAATTGAGTCTTAAATTGTGATTTTAGCCTAAATTGGTCAAATTGGGCTTCATGAGTTTTCTAGATTGGTTTTGGAGGTGTTTGAAATGATTTTGGAGGTTTTTTGAAAATTTGGGCCACCAAGGGCATTTTGGTAATTCTAGCAAACTAGGGGGTATTTTGGTAATTTTGAAAATTTTAGGGTGTTTGGGGTAGTTAGGATGGTTTAAAAGAGTTTGGGTTGGTTTTTGGACAAAGTTGGGTGGTTTGGGAAAGTTTGAGGATTTTAGGGTTTCAAGGGTAATATGGTAATTATGGAAAAGTTTAGGGGCAAAAGACTAAAATTGAGTATTTAGTTAAAATTGGGGTTCAATAGGATGTCAATAATAAAATTACGCTTATATATATATATATATATAAAAAGGTTTATTTACTATATTATATTCTATCTTATTAAATTGGTTTGGATAGATCTCACCGACGCGAAGTTTGATGTCGTCAGTTTCTTCTTTTCCAGTCTAGCTTTTGCAATCATCCAATGCCTCGACCACGACCAGGTTTAACTCGCAAAGGTCAAAGGTGCACAGAGAAATTTGCATGAGAAAATAATTGAATAAGTGAATTCAAAGATGTAAGCATAAGTGCACCGTAATGGCAATGTGATTAATATGCATGCCATGTCATCTTCCCTTTGCTTGGAAAAATGTATTTCGCTTTTTAGAAGTTGAAAAAGTAAAAAAGTAAAGGTTAGGAGTTAGGCATGTAAATACTTAGGAATCAGGTGTGTGTATGTAATGATCCCTTCTTTATTTCAAGTTAGGTGTTACAACCCTGTCCTTAGCCTGCTTTTTAGAGATTTCTTGAAAAGATGGTCGCCACAGCAGACAATGAATTAGGTATTGGTAATGGCACTTAGTTGGTTATTGAATTTGGATTTTATGATTGTTTGTTCTATCATACTCTAGATTATAAGCTGTTTATTGGAAAAAAGAAAAGATAATCCAAATTGTCGGGGCTAAGAAATGCTCTGGAATTCGACATCAAGATATTGACGGAGGATTGCTTGAAAATTTTGCATAATTATGAGTGCAACTAGTGAGGATAAATGTTTCTTTCCTTTTGTTGGGTGAAGATTGCATTAGAGAACTCTGAGCTGAATTGAAAAAGATGACACCTTTGAATGATAGAGCTGTACTTATATTCAGGGTAAAGCGTTGTTGGAAGAATGAAAGTTTTGGTTTTAGAAGACACAAAGCATTGATGACATGAGAAGGCACAAATTATCTTATCATCATTTGCAATTTTTCAGTTCTATATCTTATATGCTCTTCTTACTCCAGGATTTGTTTCTTGTTTCCATGGAGAGATACATGCATGGATGTATTATGAAATCTGAACGATGCAATTTTAGTTTTGTTGTCTTTGATATATTATGAAATATATATATATACTTCTTATTGGGTCTAAATATGAGAAGGTTGAACTTCTTTAGTTTGTCTATATCCATTTCATATGAGTAAGGAACAACATAACACCAAAACAGCAGGCATGCAACTATTGAATTTGCTCCAATAATTCCAGAAAATCTATATTTAGTTAGAAGAATTTCCAAAACAGTGATGGAAACCTAACTGCTTACAACAATGTTGAAGACTGAAGTTTAATATTACAATTTAGGTGTTATGCACGAAAATATATTAAGGTTGGATAATTTAAAATTCAATATTACAATTCATGGAATTTAGACATTTTATATGTATAAATACTTGAGGAATTTACTAACCTATATTCTAATTTTAAGGGTTTAGATGCTATATATTTAAATATATTTGAAACTTAACGTTTCAATTAAATGTTATATATGTATATACTTTGAAAAGTTGAAACTAGTCAAGCTCTCATTCGAACTTCAAATATAACATGTGTAAATACTTAAAGATTAGAAAAATATGCACAATTTCATTTGAAAGTTAAATATAACACATGTAAATGCATCATGATTAGGCAACGACAAACCTTCATTTCATATTTAAGTATAACACATGTAAATACTTGGGATTAAAAAAGTATGCACATATTTTCAGTTTAGAAGATATATAAGCAAATACGCCAGAATTTAATGAATCTAGCATGTATATTTCAGATATCAAGCATTGCGTGTGTAAATATATTGAATGGAATGCAAGTAAATCTTGTTTTCTTTGTTATGTCTTGACTTAAGATTAAGATTGACTTTAGGAAATTAGAGAATTTGAAACACGTGAAGAGGGTAATACCTTTGCACGGTGGATGTGTTGTGGAGACGATGACCCAGAGAATGGGTGTGCTATGAACGTAACGACGCGAAAGATTGGAGTGACATGAAGACAATGATTTGGAAGAATGATAATCCTCATTGGGGAGAATCACACAAGTGGGGTGAGTGTATGAACATACACTTGAAATGCATCTAAGGCAAGTGATAATGACTATGCAAGATATCATGCAAGACATATAACAGGGGACATCTCGTGCTCAGTCGCCTAGAGTATAGGACACCACTGGGGAGAATCACACATAGCCCCAATAACGACCAAACACATGCAAATGACAAACACATACAGGTTCTAGTGCACCATGCAAGCAAGCAATTAGCACTAATGCACATGCAGAACATGCACCATGCAAGTGATCGGTTGACTGGGCTGGGGAGGTTGGTTAGACCTAAGTGATCGGATGACCAAGCCGGGGCGTCCGGATGAGGCATAAATTAATGTTGACAGGGTTGGGTGGTCGGTCGAGGCGAAAGAGATGTCGTCCAGGCCGGGGCGACTGGTCGAAACAACGTGCAAGTGCAAGATGCTTCAAGTAAGGCACACATGTCACAATTCAAAGCAGATGATCATGCTCAATAACGAGCCATGCTCTTGCTAACGATCACACATAAGTCACCTAGGGTTTAGCACTTGGATATGCAGCTTAGCCGCCTCTTGTTTTGGCGAGGTGTGTGGGGCGTTTCACCTTCATGCCTCTAGAATGGAAACTTTCCATGATGTTATAAAATAGACTAGCTACAAAGCTTTTTCGATTTCACAAGCCCTCGTGATTTTACAAATTGAGCTAGCTATAAAGTTTTTCTCACTTTGTAAAATCCAAACATCTCAACCACTTCAAGGAAGGTTGGGAAAAACCAAAGTAAGGAGAGATCAGGACTCCAACCCGCTAGGATTTAGGTATAGGTTTCACATAGGGGAAATACTCAACTCCGTGTAGAATTTGGTCGCGCACGGGAATCCTAACCTAAAGCTTCCTCTAAAAAATCAACGACCGATCCAAGGGAGTGTGATCTCGCCGACTAACGTCAGCTGACACCCTCACACCGAGAGGGCGACCGGACCCAGCACAACTACTCTAAGCTAAGCTAAGGCCAAATTGGAAAAAAAAATGCAGGAGCTTTAGAGGTTATACCGTCGTGTTGGTTACAGACATCCTTGCCACTTGCTCCAAGTTGTCGGCGTCCTCTCCACTACCTCGCTGACGACCAGTGCTCCGGTGAGATGGGCGGAAGGCAAAGAAAGAGGTGAGTTTCAGTGTTGTATGTACATCGTGACCTTACCGGCGACCAATGCTCCGGTGAGAGGAGCGGAAGGTAGAGAAAGAGGAGAGCTTCAGTGCTGTCTGTATGTAGTGACCTCGTCATTGCCTTCCCTCTTCTGCCTCCGTGGTTTCAGGTAGGAGCAGCACAGTAGGAGAAGAAAAAGGGAGTTTCAGATCTCTCTGGATGCAACAAAACAAGCGGAGGTTGAATGCCATGAGGTGGACAAATAGCTGCTTTGGAAAAGTGGCGTTGGGTGAGGAATCCTCTTAGCCCCCTATCTTATGTCTACTCTAATGTTATTATTATAGTTTTTATTTTAATTTCTATTGTGATATCATCTTCCTTGAGTTCGAATCAACCCTAGGATCAAGCATCACCTTGCTTCACCTCTTTATTGATTTTTGTTTGTTTATTTGTTTTTTAGCCCTCTCGAAAGACTGTATGATAAAACTTTCCTATTATATAAATGAGAATTAAACCCGAGATCTTGGTAACAAATTCCAAAGCCTTTTACTAACTAGATTAGTTGATGCCTAACATTTAAATTTAAATGTTTACATGTATATGCATCTTATTTATGCATGCAAAGGTATATTTTATATTTTAAATATTTAAATAATGATATTTCTAATGTGAATTGAAAAATTCGGCTGATTTAAATGTTTAAAAAAAAATGGTATTTAGACACAAATATATAGAAAAAAGCAAAATTTATGTAAAGTAAGCAAATAAATAAATAGAAAAAATCAAAGCATTTATTCATCGTCTTCATCATCTGATTCAAGGTTCTGCAACGGACCCTTCACGCTGGAATCGTTTGAGCCAAAGAGCTCCCTTGCTGCCTTCTCAAGAAACTCCTGCGCAGCAGCACGCGCAGACTGCTGCTCAAAAGATTGGTATTTCGTTTTCTTCTTCGCTCTGTTTGTCATGAAAGGAGTCCGGTCACCCTTGCCTGTACTAATATTATGGAGACTCTTCCTCTGGTCTGAAAATGTTTAATGAAACTATGAATTTCACAGCAATATCATATATATATTAAAGATTTGGATGATTTACATACACACAACTCAATTCTTATGTATTTACATATTTAACACCTTATCTGTGCATGAAAATGTGTATTTCAGCTTTAAAATGTTAAAATAGTGAAATTTTAGATACAACATGAAAAGACTCAGGTGGTATGGATATAAAAAAGCAAAATTTAGATGTATGTATATAAATGTTAATGAAAGCAATGTATATAAATGTATACAAATGCCTAAACACCAAATTTTAGTGTTTTGTATGTATTTACATGAATTCTTATGTAAATACATAAGAATTCGGTTGGTATGTATATAAATGCCCCTACAGATTTTAGTGTTTTGTATGCAAATATGAAATTTTAGATGATAGATATATAAATACAGAAGAATCGTGCGATATGGATGTAAATGTCTTTTTATTTTTAATGAAAGNCAGCTTTAAAATGTTAAAATAGTGAAATTTTAGATACAACATGAAAAGATTCAGGTGGTATGGATATAAAAAAGCAAAATTTAGATGTTATATATGTAAATACATAAGAATTCGGTTGGTATGTATATAAATGCCCCTACAGATTTTAGTTTTTGTATGCAAATATGAAATTTTAGATGTTAGATATATAAATACAGAAGAATTGTGTGATATGGATGTAAATGTCTTTTTATTTTTAATGAAATCAATCCCAGACCTGGTGCCAAATCAGGTAAAGAATGCTCAATGAATCTGGTAGCTGCTTGAGGATTTAGCTTCAGTGATGGCCGNCACACACACACACACACACACACACACACACACACACACACACACACACACATATATATATATATATATGTGATGAATTTGAGTTTAAAATTGAAATTGGGGAAATTTGGGATGAATTTGGTAGGAATTGGAGGTGAATTGGTGTAATTGAGCCTTAAATTGGGATTTTGGCCTAAATTGGTCAAATTGGGCTTCATGAGTTTTTAAGATTGGTTTTGGTGGTGTTTGAAATGATTTTGGAGGTTTTTTAAAAATTTAGGCCACCAAGGGCATTTTGGTAATTCTAGTAAACTAGGGGGTATTTTGATAAATTTGAAAATTTAAGGGTGTTTGGGGTAGTTAGTATGGTTTAAAAGAGTTTGGGTTGGTTTTTGGGCAAAGTTGGGTGGTTTGGGAAATTTTGAGGATTTTAGGGTTTCAAGGGTAATATGGTAATTATGGGAAAGTTTAGGGGCAAAAGGCTAAAATTGGGGTTCAATAGGATGCCAATAATAAAATTACGCTTATATATATATATATATATAAAAAGGTTTATTTACTATATTATATTCTATCTTATTAAATTGGTTTGGATAGATCTCACCGACGCGAAGTTTGATGTCGTCAGTTTCTTCTTTTCCAGTCTAGCTTTTGCAATCATCCAATGCCTCGACCACGACCAGGTTTAACTCGCAAAGGTCAAAGGTGCACAGAGAAATTTGCATGAGAAAATAATTGAATAAGTGAATTCAAAGATGTAAGCATAAGTGC
>JXCR01137303.1:138036-148354 GCA_002079205.1 Phalaenopsis hybrid cultivar | reverse complement strand
ATATATATATAAGGAAATCGATATTTGGCAGAGGCTCAAATATCGATTGCCCCTGCGCAATCCAGCTCCATGATGAGAGCTCGTGTCATGTGCCTATAATTCGACCCCCCACGCACCACGGTAGGGATCGAACCCTTGCCAGAGGGGACTTACGGTGACCCTGCCTACCAACTAGAAAAAGAATGTGGCACATATATATATGATGAATTTGAGTTTAGAATTGAAATTGGGAAAATTTGGGATGAATTTGGCAGGAATTAGAGGTGAATTGGAGTAATTGAGTCTTAAATTGTGATTTTAGCCTAAATTGGTCAAATTGGGCTTCATGAGTTTTCTAGATTGGTTTTGGAGGTGTTTGAAATGATTTTGGAGGTTTTTTGAAAATTTGGGCCACCAAGGGCATTTTGGTAATTCTAGCAAACTAGGGGGTATTTTGGTAATTTTGAAAATTTTAGGGTGTTTGGGGTAGTTAGGATGGTTTAAAAGAGTTTGGGTTGGTTTTTGGACAAAGTTGGGTGGTTTGGGAAAGTTTGAGGATTTTAGGGTTTCAAGGGTAATATGGTAATTATGGAAAAGTTTAGGGGCAAAAGACTAAAATTGAGTATTTAGTTAAAATTGGGGTTCAATAGGATGTCAATAATAAAATTACGCTTATATATATATATATATATAAAAAGGTTTATTTACTATATTATATTCTATCTTATTAAATTGGTTTGGATAGATCTCACCGACGCGAAGTTTGATGTCGTCAGTTTCTTCTTTTCCAGTCTAGCTTTTGCAATCATCCAATGCCTCGACCACGACCAGGTTTAACTCGCAAAGGTGCACAGAGAAATTTGCATGAGAAAATAATANTTTCTTCTTTTCCAGTCTAGCTTTTGCAATCATCCAATGCCTCGACCACGACCAGGTTTAACTCGCAAAGGTCAAAGGTGCACAGAGAAATTTGCATGAGAAAATAATTGAATAAGTGAATTCAAAGATGTAAGCATAAGTGCACCGTAATGGCAATGTGATTAATATGCATGCCATGTCATCTTCCCTTTGCTTGGAAAAATGTACATCGCTTTTTAGAAGTTGAAAAAGTAAAAAAAGTAAAGTTTAGGAGTTAGGCATGTATATACTTAGGAATCAGGTGTGTCTATGTAATGATCCCTTCTCTATTTCAAGTTAGGTGTTACAACCCTGTCCTTAGCCTGCTTTTTAGAGATTTCTTGAAAAGATGGTCGCCACAGCAGACAATGAATTAGGTATTGGTAATGGCACTTAGTTGGCTATTGAATTTGGATTTTATGATTGTTTGTTCTATCATACGCTAGATTATAAGCTGTTTATTGGAAAAAAGAAAAGATAATCCAAATTGTCGGGGCTAAGAAATGCTCTGGAATTCGACATCAAGATATTGACGGAGTATTGCTTGAAAAATTTGCATAATTATGAGTGCAGCTGGTGAGGATAAATGTTTCTTTCTTTGAGTTGGGTGAATATTGCATTAGAGAACTCTGAGCTGAATTGAAAAAGATGACACCTTTGAATGAAAGAGCTGTACTTATATTCAGGGTAAAGCGTTGTTGGAAGAATGAAAGTTTTGGTTTTAGAAGACACAAAGCATTGATGACATGAGAAGGCACAAATTATCTTATCATCATTTGCAATTTTTCAGTTCAATATCTTATGTGCTCTTCTTACTCCAGGATTTGTTTCTTGTTTCCATGAAGAGATACATGCATGGAGGTATTATGAAATCTGAACGATGCAATTTTAGTTTTGTTGTCTTTGATATATTATGAAATATATATATATACTTCTTATTGGGTCTAAATATGAGAAGGTTGAACTTCTTTAGTTTGTCTATATCCATTTCATATGAGTAAGGAACAACATAACACCAAAACAGCAGGCATGCAACTATTGAATTTGGTCCAATAATTCCAGAAAATCTATATTTAGTTGGAAGAATTTCCAAAGCAGTGATGGAAACCTAACTGCTTACAACAATATTGAAGACTGAAGTTTAATATTACAATTTAGGTGTTATGCATGAAAATATATTAAGGTTGGATAATTTAAAATTTAATATTACAATTCATGGAATTTAGACATTTTATATGTATAAATACTTGAGGAATTTACTAAACTATATTCTAATTTTAAAGGTTTAGATGCTATATATTTAAATATATTTGAAACTTAACGTTTCAATTAAATGTTATATATGTATATACTTTGAAAAGTTGAAACTAGTCAAGCTCTCATTCGAACTTCAAATATAACATGTGTAAATACTTAAAGATTAGAAAAATATGCACAATTTCATTTGAAAGTTATATATAACACATGTAAATGCATCATGATTAGGCAACGACAAACCTTCATTTCAAATTTAAGTATAACACATGTAAATACTTGAGGATTAAAAAGGTATGCACATATTTTCAGTTTAGAAGTTATATAAGCAAATACACCAGAATTTAATGAATCTAGCATGTATATTTCAGATATCAAGCATTGCATGTGCAAATATATTGAATGGTATGCAAGTAAATCTTGTTTTCTTTGTTATGTCTTGACTTAAGATTAAGATTGACTTTAGGAAATTAGAGAATTTGAAACACGTGAAGAGGGTAATACCTTTGCACGGTGGATGTGTTGTGGAGACGAGGACCCAGAGAATGGGTGTGTTATGAACGTAACGACGCGAAAGATTGGAGTGACATGAAGACAATGATTTGAAAGAATGATAATCCTCATTGGGGAGAATCACACAAGTGGGGTGAGTGTATGAACAAACGCTTGAAATGCATCTAAGGCAAGTGATAATGACTATGCAAGATATCATGCAAGACATAACAGGGGACATCTCGTGCTCAGTCGCCTAGAGTATAGGACACCACTGGGGAGAATCACACATAGCCCCAATAACGACCAAACACATGCAAATGACAAACACATACAGGTTCTAGTGCACCATGCAAGCAAGCAATTAGCACTAATGCACATGCAGAACATGCACCATGCAAGTGATCGGTTGACTGGGCTGGGGAGGTCGGTTAGACCTAAGTGATCGGATGACCAAGCCGGGTGGCCGGTTCAGGCATAAACTAATGTTGATAGGGTTGGGTGGTTGGTCGAGGCGAAAGAGATGTCGTCCAGGCCGGGGCGGACGATCAAAACAACGTGCAAGTGCAAGATGCTTCAAGTAAGGCACTCATGTCACAATTCAAAGCAGACGATCATGCTCAATAACGAGCCATACTCTTGCTAACGATCACACATAGTCACCTAGGGTTTAGCACTTGGATGCGCAGCTTAGCCGCCTCTTGTTTTGGCGAGGTGTGTGGGGTGTTTCACCTTCGTGCCTCTAGAATGAAAACTCTCTATGATGTTATAAAATAGGCTAGTTACAAAGTTTTTTTAATTTCACAAGCCCTCATGATTTTACAAATTGAGCTAGCTAAAAAACTTTTCTCACTTTGTGAAATCCAAACGTCTCAACCACTTCAAGGAAGGTTGGGAAAAACCAAAGCAAGGGGAGATCAGGACTCCAACCTGCTAGGATTTAGGTCTAGGGTTCACAGAGGGCAAATACTCGACTCCGTGTAGGATTTGGCCACGCATGAGAATCCTAACCTAAAGCTTCCTCTAACAAATCAACGACCAATCCAAAAGGGAGTGTGATCGCGCCGACTAACGTCAGCTGACACCCTCACACCGAGAGGGCGACCGGACCCAACACACATACTCTAAGCTAACCTAAGGCCAAATAGGAAAGAAAATGCAGGAGCTTTAGAGGTTATACCGTCGTGTTGGTTACAGACATCCTTGCCACTTGCTCCAAGTTGTCGGAGTCCTCTCCGCTACCTCGCCGACGACTAGTGCTCCGGTGAGAGGGGCGGAAGGCAGAGAAAGAGGTGAGTTTCATTATTGTCTGTGCGTCGTGACCTTGCCGGCTACCCGTGCTCCGGTGAGAGGAGCGAAAGGTAGAGAAAGAGGTGAGTTTCAGTGTTGTCTGTACGACGTGACCTCGTCATTACCTTCCCTCTTCTGCCTCCGTGGTTTCAGGTAGGAGCAACGCGTTAGGAAAAGAAAAAGGGAGTTTCAGATCTCTCTGTATGCAACAAAACAAGCTGAGGTTGAATGCCATGAGGTGGATATATAGCCGCTTTGGAAAAGTGGCGTTGGGTGAGGAATCCTCTTAACCCCCTATCTTATGTCTACTCTAATGTGATTATTATAGTTTTTATTTTAATTTCTATTGTGATATCATCTTCCTTGAGTTCGAATCAACCCTAGGATCAAGCATCACCTTGCTTCACCTCTTTATTGATTTTTGTTTGTTTATTTGTTTTTTAGCCCTCTCGAAAGACTGTATGATAAAACTTTCCTATTATATAAATGAGAATTAAACCCGAGATCTTGGTAACAAATTCCAAAGCCTTTTACTAACTAGATTAGTTGATGCCNATAGAAATCACCCGAAAAGAAGAATGAAATGTAAGAACATGTCACAATGAAAACCTTTGTTCCAGTCGTTATACTTGCTCAACTTATCTTCATGTAAACTCAACCTCTCCTGCCACAAATGATATGGTCAATCTTCCACACCACAACAAAAGATATATTTGTTTTGTTTTAGTTGCTTAATATCTGCTAAGTAATATCAAGTTATTAGCAGATATCAGAGATTTCGTTCAATGACATGCGAAGGTAAAAGATTAATCAAATCCAGTAAAGATAACCTCCAAATCTACAGATTTGACCAACATCTAAATGTTTGGATACTAACAACTAAACAAAATAATTGTACATTTATTTTAGGGGAAGTCATCGAATTCAATTTATTTGCATTTTGTGTAATCATGGTGTGGACGATATAATAGACATTGATGTAGCATATGAAAACAGGGTCGCTAGTTCGGTGCAAGCACGCGCAATCCTGAACTTTGAGCCAAAACACAGTTAATAGTTGTACAGCATGGAGGATTATCTTAGAAGGGCTATACAAGAGATATTTAAGCACTTCTCATAAGCCACAACTCTTGCTTACTCCTCTCCAAGCTGCAAATTTTGTTGCATCTCTTAGGCATCAACATTGCTTCAACCGAAGAGTTGATACTCTAGCTCTTTTAGATTGTAATCCCTATCCCCCTATAAAAAATATGGTAGATACATCTTCTCTCCCTTGTGAACCAGTAAAACATTAGGCTCAGCCTACGAGTGCTTTCTTAGTTCAAATCATATAAGCTTAGCAACAGCCAAAGTTCAAAACGCTGGTCCTAGACTCTTATAAATAAAAGCACAAATTGGCAGACCATTTCATTAACAAAAAGTTGAATATCTCCCTCCTCACAATTAACAATGAATTGAAGTGTCGATTTCTCATCATTAGCTTAAAGAAAGTGCAATGTCCTTTGACTTGGTCAAAAGCCAACATTGTAATCAAAGTATAACTTCATAGCAAAGGCCACCTTCAAAACATGATTTCCTTGGTAAAATCAAACTTTATAATTGAAGCTCCAACTTAATTCCNAAATAGAAATCACCCGAAAAGAAGAATGAAATGTAAGAACATGTCACAATGAAAACCTTTGTTCCAGTCGTTATACTTGCTCAACTTATCTTCATGTAAACTCAACCTCTCCTGCCACAAATGATATGGTCAATCTTCCACACCACAACAAAAGAAATATTTGTTTTGTTTTAGTTGATTAATATCTGCTAAGTAATATCAAGTTATTAGCAGATATCAGAGATTTGGTTCAATGACATGCGAAGGTAAAAGATTAATCAAATCCAGTAATGATAACCTCCAAATCTACAGATTTGACCAACATCTAAATGTTTGGATACTAACACTAAACAAAATAATTGTACATTTATTTTACGGGAAGTCATCGAATTCAATTTATTTGCATTTTGTGTAATCACACGATATAATATACGTTGATGTAGCATATGAAGACAGGGTCGCTAGTCCGGTGCAAGCACAATCCTGAACTTTGAGCCAAAACACAGTTAATAGTTGTACAACATGCAGGTGTTGAGGAAGGTGGAGACCCGGTTTACTTCCTATTACGACAGTTTCTTTGATAAATTGATTCTAATTTATCTGCTCTTAATTCTTTTCTTTATGTATTTTATTCCCTGCCACAACTTGATGATTCTCAATTTTTATTTAAAGTAGTTGTCTTCTATTGACAGGAAGAATTAAGGAAAACTTAATTAATTAAGTTTTACCAGATTAATTTCCAACTCCTCCTGTTATAAAGAAAAAGGCAATAAATTTGATAGTTTACCTTAATGAGTTTTATATGAGGTCATTAAAGCATGATTCCATGCAATCACGAAATTAAGGATTACCAAAACAAGCTGGATACTGTGAAACTTTAAAAGGGGCTCACGATTACAGAGATGAGTATTACTCTTCAAACAGTTTAAAATTATCTTTTCTTCTTCTTGGTGTGACTCTCAGCTTAGAGAGAGAGAGAAGGTGAGAGAGAGAGAGAGAATTCTTTCTTGTAAGTCGACGTGGTCGACGGTATAATCCTCAAAGCTAATAAAATCCTTTGCAGCTCCGTGGACGTAGGCAATTTGTCGAACCACGTAAATCTTGTGTCGCCTTTTCTGGTGTGTTTTTCTCTATCTATTTTTCGCTTTATTACCGTCGTTTTTCATAACAATTGGTATCAGAGCCCGGTTCGGATCTGAGGAAGAACGATGGCCGGAGACGAAGTGAAGGTTTTAGGGATCGAGAAGTTCGACGATACGAATTTTGGATACTGGAGGATGCAGATAGAGGATTACCTCTATGAGAAGAAACTTCAACTTTCACTACTGGGAAAGCGACCGGAGAAGATGGAAGAGGCTGATTGGAATCTATTGGATCGACAAGTTCTGGGGGTTATTCGATTAACCCTATCGAGGTCCGTTGCTCACAATGTCATAAAGGAGAGGACGACGGTAGATCTTATGGCGGCTTTATCAAGTATGTATGAAAAGCCATCTGCGAATAACAAGGTGCACTTGATGAAAAAGTTATTCAACCTGAAGATGGCGGAAGGTGTGTCGGTTGTTCAACATTTGAATGATTTCAACACTATTACAAATCAATTATCGTCCGTTGAAATTGATTTTGACGATGAGATACGTGCGCTGATATTGTTGGCTTCATTGCCAAATAGCTGGGAAGCCATGAGGATGGCAGTTAGCAACTCTGCAGGTAAAACCAAACTGAAATATGATGATATTCGTGACTTGATTATTGCTGAAGAGGTGCGCAGGAAAGATTCTGGCGAGATTTCAGGTTTGAGTTTAGCACTGAATGTTGATTCCAGAGGGAGATCACAAGACAGGAACTCAAACAGAGGAAGGTCGAAATCAAAGCATAAAAGCAAGAGCAAGTCAAAGTTTGGTCAGCAAGCAACCTGCTGGAATTGTGGCAAAACTGGCCACATAAAGAAGAATTGTAAAAAACCTAAGAAGACGGAGAACGTCAGTGCTAACGCTGTAACTAAAGAAGTGCAGGATGCGCTATTGCTTGCAGTTCATAACTCTATTGACGACTCGATACTGGACTCGAAGGCTTCTTTTCACACATCCTCTCACCAGGAGTTAATAAGAAACTATGTTTCAGGTGACTTTGGGAAAGTGTATCTGGCTGATGGAGCAGCTTTGAACGTGGTGGGGATGAGAGATATTGAAATTGCACTCCCTAACAGAAACAAATGGATCCTGCAAAAGGTTGGACATATTCTTGAACTGAAAAAGAATCTCATATCTGTTGGGCAGCTTGATGAGGGAGGTCATTCAGTAATTTTCTCTGATAACACCTGGAATGTTACTAAAGGAGCACTGGTACTGGATCGGGGTAAGAAAAATGATACGCTATATATGACAACTGGTCTAATTAATAATGTTGATAACAGTTGCAGAGAACACAGCAGACATGTGGCATTGTAAACTTGGACACATGAGTCAGAGAGGTATGAAAGAGCTTCAGTCTAGAGGCAAGCTACCAGAACTGAAGTCCGTTGATTTCGTCATGTGTGAAAGTTGCATCATGGGGAAGCAGAAGAAGGTCAGTTTACTGAAAGGTGGCAGGGTGCCAAAGGCAGGAAAACTAGAACTAGTACACACCGATGTGTGGGGACCTTCCCCAGTGGCATCTCTAAGAGGCTCTTGCTATTACGTCACATTCATAGACGGCCACAGCAGAAATGTATGGGTTTATTTTTTGAAACATAAATTTGATGTATTTTCTGTGTTCAAAACTTGGAAGGTCATGGTTGAAACGGAGACAGATCTAAAATTGAAATGTTTGAGATCTGACAATGGTGGTAAATACATTGATGGTGGATTCAAGGAGTACTGTGCAACTCAAGGTATCAGAATGGAGAAGACTATTCCGGCGACACCACAACAAAATGGAGTTGCAGAACGCATGAATAGGACCATCAATGAGCGTGCTAGGAGCATGAGATTGCACGCAGAACTACCACCAACCTTCTGGGCAGATGCAGTCGGCACTGCAGTTTACCTGATCAACAGAGGGTCATCTGTCCCAATAGACTGCAAATTACCTGAGGAGGTCTGGAGCGGCAAAGAGGTCAAGTTTTCTCATCTTAAAACTTTTGGTTGTCTTTCTTATGTGCTAATCAATCCTGATGTACGTAGCAAACTTGATGTTAAACCAAAGAAATGTTATTTCATTGGTTATGGAGACGAAACATTTGATTATCGTTTTTGGGATGATCAGGATCGGAAGATTATTAGAAGCAGAAATGTGATTTTCAATGAGAATATGATGTACAAGGAAAAGACCAATACAAATTCTGGTGTAGCTCCTCAGGAGTCAGAGTTCATGGAATTCAACAATCTACCAGAGAACACANAAAAAAGAAAAAAAAAAACTTTCCGAAGGACGACCTGCAGAACAAAAAGAGTTCTTGAACTCATCATGCAAATATATTAAAGCTCTACTCAAAACAGATGAATTATAGGTCAATTGCAACTTCACAAGGAAGATCACCACCTTGGATTAGTTGGTGCATCATGGAATTAGCGTCCCGCCCCACAGGAAATTAAATCATTTTTTACTTTTTGAAAACTTACTCATTACGCCAACTTTTCCTCCCAGCTCATCAAACACTCAACTAAATTTTTAGGAGAATCTAAGGCAACTGAGCATGGCCACAAGCATGCCAACTCACCTTGGCATCCATTACACTGAAATGTTCTTTGTCAACATGGTTGGAGACTTCAAATCTAGCAGTTTTATATGCAGAAGCCTTCATTTCTTAAGCCAATCTTGCCTTTTCAACCTCAATTCCAACTTTCATATTTCTTTTCACCTCCTTCATAGGTTTGATCTATAAAGCAGTTCTTAGAATCTGCTCTTAGTGATCATCAATCATGGCCCGCATCAAGTGATTGTGAAGATATTCACATTAGAATCTCATATCTAATTCATAGAAGGTTAAGATTCTTGTGTGGTAAGATGCAAAATGTTCATCAATTTTGGGATTCAGCTCTTGCTAAGCATTGGCATCAACACTAGCCTTTTTTAGAATCATCATTCCTTTCACTTCTCGAACGATTTCAAGGAACTCACTCCTGCCTTTTGACCCACGTATTTGAAGAGCATGAAATCAACTCAAAAGTCAAAGAACTTGTTTATCTCCACTTCAAAAGAGAATTTTGGAGTGTTAAACTCTCCACAATATCTTACTTGGAGGAGTTACTACTCTAGCCTCTGTCACTAGAACACCAACTCCCTCAATAACAATCTCCTTACTACTGGAGGTTTTCATAGCAACAACTTCAGTAGTAACAGAGGTTCCATCACAAGGACTCTTTCCCATTTAAGAACTAGTTCCCCGTGATATTTTTTATCATGTTTGATATTCGCATTCTTCAATGGAAACATCTTTGTTGATATGAACCTCTCAGCGGAAAGAAAAACCCATTACTTGGTAATATCTAGGGGTGTAAACGAACCAAGCAAGAACGAATAGAGCTTGTGTTAATGTTCAGTTCGTTTGAAATAGACTCGTGTTCGAAATTATTCATGAAGTCACTGTTCGTGTTCTTTTCTTAACGAACGAGTCAAATACGAGCTCTTCGAGAACGACGAGCCAGTTTGACATTCCTAATATTATTATATATAAATAATATATTATATTAATTATATAACTTATATTATATAAATATATAATATCTATATTAGTATATTACTAATATACTATATTAATATACTATTATTATTAATTTATTACATATTATAATTTATAAAATTTAATTTTTTAAAATATCATAA
>JXCR01137303.1:60940-108687 GCA_002079205.1 Phalaenopsis hybrid cultivar | reverse complement strand
ATGGACTGGTTCTCCTCTTTTGGGCATGCTTATCAATAAGGCAATTGGTTGGAGTTTGTACTTAATTCCTTCTCACCCATCTTGACTAACATTTGTTCAACATCCCAACAATTTAGGATGTGCAGTGTTAAGACATTATCTTGCGGATATGGAGACAAATTGAAATTGAAATAAATTTAAGTCTTTCAGGGTGTTTATAGTTTCCTTAGATAGGGTATGTTTGACCAAATCAAGAATAGATCTTACCATAGATGGTCCACGCCTATAGTTGAACATCCTTGGATTCAAAAACCTACAAAAGAAAACAATACAAAATAGACAATTTGTTAACGCCAAATATGCCCATAATAACACCACTTCAGTATCTAAACATGAATGTAATAATAGAATAACATAAACACAAATTGCAGACTGATACCATAATAAAAACACAGAAAAACAATAAAATATGTTCATAATAACACCACTTCAATACCACAATATCACCACAGTACAACCAAATTAGCACCCTAATAACACCTAACTAAAACCAGGATAAATCATAGATATAACTATAATAACACAAACTCAACAAATAGACTGACACCACAAAGTCCATAATAACACCACTTCAATATCACAATATCACTACAACACAGACAAATTGTCACCTTAATAACACTAAATTGTAACCAATATACAACATAGCTATCAAAAGCATCGGTGAAAACGGCTCCGCGAAATCCTATCCTGTGGCAATAGAACAAAATGGAGATTGAAGAGGCGTTTTAGGTTGGCTGCTTCGGACCTGGTCTGTAACGAAAATACACATTTTTTCACTTTTTTTTTTTCCAACGAGTTTAGCCCTTTACAAATGGCCATATATCATGTCGAAGCAGCATATATTTTTTCCAACAGATCAGGCTAAACTTTTCGCTGATTCTATTAGTTAGTTGCCTGTTGCCACGCTAGAAATTCCCCGATTCAGTGCCAGACATTTGAAAATATCCTTATCAGAGAAATTGCGGGAGAAAAAGCCATGGTTATCTCTTCCTCTTCTCCCTCATCTGATGAAATAACAGGTAAAGTAGATGACAAAACCATTCAACTCTTCCTAGTTCGGCTATTTTCTATGGAATTCACCATGCAGTGATGTGAATGTGAATCACACACAATATCGTAGCCTCTTTCATTTTTTCAATGGGTTTGAGCATTATAGAGCTCAGCCCTTCGGGAATTTGTAGCTTTGGATCGAAGAGTTCTGAAAGCAAGGCGAAAGGTAAGGTTTTTGGTGATCTGGCTTCAGTTGGAGGGACAAAAGTTGGGAGTTCTAAAGTTTTTCCAGGTTTATTTTTCTTGAATCGTAAGAAAATTAGAAGAAACCTTGTGGATAGTACTCGAACCGATGGGATGATTGGTTGCAGTGTCGATTTGAAGGAGCTATGGAGAAATGAGATCACTTCGGATAACATTTTAAGCATCCTGAAGCCTATTTCAGACCCGATTCAAGCCTTTCATCTCTTCAAATCAGCTGCAGAACAGCCCAATATTATTCACACAACTGATTCCTTCAATTACATGCTTGAGTTGTTGAGAAGCCATGGTAGAGTAGAAGAGATGGCCATTGTGTTCGATTTGATGCAGAAGCGAATTGTTAAGAGAAACCCTAACACATTCCTGAGCATTTTCAAGGCCCTAAATGTTAAAGGAGGACTCAGGAGCGCCCCTTTTGCACTCAAGAAGATGAAAGCAGCAGGTTTTGTCTTGAATGCATTTTCCGTTAATGGTTTGATATATTTCCTCCTTGAGTTGGGTTTGCATCAAGAGGCGGTTGAAGTTTACAAGACGATGATCTCAGAAGGGGTTGTTCCTAGCCTCAAAACATATTCTGCTCTAATGGTGGCTTCTGGTAAGAGAAGGAAAAATGAATTTGTTATGGAGCTTTTAAACGAGATGGAAAGCTTAGGATTGAAACCAAATCTGTACACCTTTACAATATGCATCAATGTTCTTGGAAAAGCAGGAAAATTTGATGAAGTTTATAGTCTTTTGAGGAGGATGGAAGATGATGGGTGTAAACCGGATGTTGTCACTTATACTGTGCTTATTGATGTTCTTTGTGAAGCTGGGAAACTCAAGCAAGCCCTGGACCTGTTCTGGAAGATGAAATCAAGCGAGCAGAAACCTGATAGAGTAACTTATATTACGTTGTTGGACAAGTTTGGTGATGCCGGTGATTTACAATTGGTGCTTAAGTTTTGGATGGAAATGGAAGCTGATGGTTATATAGCTGATGTGGTTGTTTTCACCATACTAGTGGATACTTTCTGCAAACATGGAAAGATTGGACAAGCCTATGAGATGCTTCGAGTAATGGAGGAAAAAGGCGTATCGCCGAACTCGCACACTTATCATGCATTGATTGGGGGGCTCTTAAGGGACAATAGATTAGACGAAGCTAAAGAGCTCCTACATTGTATGGAACTTAATGGTCTAAAACCTACATCTTTTTCGTATGTCCTTTTCATTGACTACCATGGAAAAGCTAGAANTCATATTTATATTTATAACACCGTGAAGTCATTAACTTATGCATCAAATTGTGTATTTTACTTTTAAAATGATTATAATGATTGTACTTTTTTATGTGATGTTAATGATTTGAGTGGTGTGTGCCCGTGTGTGTGTAAATATTAATGTTTAGGCGTTAGATATGTAAATACATAAGAGTTATGTGGTATATATGTAAATGCCCTTTTTATTGTAAGTACCTCAGGTTAGCAAGTTGTAGGACAAGCTAGTCTACTTAAGGGAACTACTATAGCACATTTGTAGTTTTTTTAAATTCGAGGTTTTTTTTTTTACCATAAATTTCGTAGGTTAATAATTTTATTTTTTTTTCATAAAATTTGAGTTCCTTTTTTCCTAATTAAAAAATAAGTATAATAAATTTGGGAGAAATTACATGGATACCAAACAATCCTTGTGTGTTTACATATGAATTTTTATATTAACTTGTATGATAATTGGGTGTCATAAAATATTTATTTCACTTTTAAGAAGTAATGAATAATGATATTTTTGATGTGATATTAAAATTGAGTGGTATGCATGTAAATGTAAAAGTTGAGGTTTCGACATGTAAATACATAACAATTGTGTAGTACGCATGACAATGCTACAATGTTATCAGAAGTTTACTCATTTCATTGTGTTGTAACTTGATGCCACAATAATTCTAACCTTTGCTTTATAACTAACTTTTAAGAAGCAATTAGATTCAAAATTATTATGTGTTAGTAAATTCACGACAGTAGAGTAATATATTAATATCTTAATGTTGCACGAAAATCCAGTGCATACACAGGTAAAGAGAAATTGGTCGAGAAGACATCAAGGGTTTTTAAATGAAGAACTTGAAAGGGAAGAAACTATGAGACATGAACCGGTTGAAATGATTTTACTATGTTACTGTAAGTTACATGGTTTTGCTGAACCTTGAATAGCTGAAAGAAATATTACATAAGTGGGGCATGTCTTTTGCTAGGAAGTGGTAGAAAAGACTAAGGAAATGGTGGTAACACAGCCATCGTGAAGAAAAGCCGACGTTAAAATTTTTTTGCTAGGAAATCTAATATTAGTGTCTTTGGTAGTAGCGACCTGATGGTGGACGATAGTCCTGACGACGGTCGGGCAGTGATGGTTCGATTGCGACGACTAGACATTGGTGGTTCGACAATGGTGGAGTTCGATGAAGACAGTTTGAAGGTGTTGGAACTCCATCGCGGTGGTTCGACGGTGGTGAAGCCCTACGATGACGGCTGAGCACTAGTGGTATGGTTGTGGTGGAACTTGATACCGATTGACCAACGACGATGAAGCTTAAGGACAGCGTTCCAGTTGTGTGGAGCTTGACGGTGGCAGCCGAAAAGCAACATTCCAGAGGTGGTGACGACCGATCGGCGATGGTCGTGGATTAGAGACAATGGTCAAGCGGCGACGGTGACTCAAACGACGATGGTCGGGCAGCAGCGGCCTGATGATGGTGGCAGGTAGTAAATAATGGTCGGGAAACAATGGTCTAGCTATGACAATGATAGTTCGATGATGGTCAGGAAACAACAACGATGGTCTTGTGGTGATGACGACTCGAAAACGACAACCAGACATTTGTGGTCTGGTGATGGCGATGGCCAATCGTCGACAGCGACCAAAGGTGGTCTAGCGATGGTGGCGGCCGGTTGATGGTGGTTCGATGATGGCGAGCTCAAAAACCCTCAAGATCTTGAAGCTCATTCATTTTTTTCCAGGTCCAGGTCCCAAGTCCCTTTTCATGAATGAAGAAGAAATTTATTTATAGATTTTAGGAGTGATATTCTTTGTATGTATTGCATGAATTTGGACTACTTCATCGGACGACCTAGAGCTATCATTTTATTCCAATAGTGTTTTATGAGCATTTTGAATGTCTTAATGATGTTAACATCGAGTGATCTTGAACTTGTAGGGTTCAACTTGACAAGACGATCGACTTGTCATATTTGGAATCTATTTGACCATTAAATTGTTCATCCCGATCCTTCAATTGTGATTCGATGTCTTAATCTGGGCTTGATCAGACTTGAACCAAACCAATATTGGCTTCCTTGGGCTCTTCTTGTCGAAACAGGTAGTTTGACTTATAAGCTTACATGAATCGGTGCACCGGATGATCTTGAATTTGAAATATTTATTATTCGAAATGCTTAGAGATTTGTGCACAATTAAAATAATTTTTTTGAGAAAGCATAACAAATTNTATATATATATATATTATTGATACATTTGGAGTTATAAAATTTTTTAAATAATAACTTAATTAATTATTTAATTAACAAATTCTAAATCTTGCTAAGAGTGCTCAGTATTCTAGCAATTCCATTTTCTGCAACATGCAGCAGCGTGATGGGTTTTTGGATGGCTGGAATTAATTGTAAGGCAAATAAATGCATAACGTATGTATAAGCTTCGAATTTTTTCCTACTTTCTTAACTGTCTCGGCATTTCTCCCGTCCCAATCCTATGCCAAGAGACAGGATCAAGCAAAAGAAGGCAGAACCTAGTAGTGGAGCTCTTGGTTTGGAGCTTTATGAAAAATTAAGATAAGAGGATTTTTTAAATTAGAACCCTTCATTTACCCCCTTTCGTTGTTTGTTTCCGTGTCCAGAGATATACATGACTCTAGCACAATAGCTGGAGACGAGGATGGGAGTGGGGTTGATGGAAATCGAAAGCTACACTCTTATGTAGTTCCAATCTGAGAAAAACAGAGAAGAAAAGGGAAAGAAGAGGGAGGAAAAGGAAGAAGGAGAAGAGTAGGAGAAATAAGAGAAAGAAGGCTTTGAGAGAGAGATTAGTATTCTGAGGGAAAGTTTTTATATATTTTTATTTATATTCAGAAAGATGTTTGTATTAAGCTTAATCAACAAAAAGAACATTTATTCAATTGATTGCAATTTCAGGGACTTGTGTAGTAAATTTGTAGAGCGTGGATTTTGTCTGAATTTATTAAGTGGGAATTGTTGCTCAAATTTGAGAAAAAAAGAGAAGAAAATGGAAAGAGGAAGGAAAAGGAAGAAGGGAGAAGAGGAAATAAGGGAAAGAAGGATTTGGGGGAGAGATGGGTATTTTGAGAAAAAGTACTTATATCCAGAAAGATGTTTTTATTTATTTTAATCAAATTAAAAAGCATTTATTCAATTAATTGTAATTTCATAGACTTGTTGAATAGCTAACTTGGGCAGTGCAGATTTTGTCTGAAATCATTAAGTGATGATTGTTTTCATATGCAGGGGAATCTATTCGAGGTGGGAGCATTATTTAAAATTGTTTATACATTGAATCAGTGGGTAAATTAAACATTTTCCTAAGTATAGGGATTATGAATTCCAAGCAGTGTGCTCTAGATGGCGAGTTTGAGGCAAGTTTGGGAAACTCATCATGAGGATCTCCCATCAATCCAGCTGAGATACTCATGTGTTAAATTAAAAAGAATATCATGTTATAGGATTATTATGTCATATATTGATACGAAACTGTAATTTGATTTTTTTTTTAAATTGTTGAATACCTACGTATATGACAGAAAAGCAAACATGAGCTGATAGTAATGATTTTACTGATGTTACTTTTTTATTGAATTGGCATGCATATTCATTAAACAAATTGCTCGAAGGTATCCTTCTATAATTATATATACATGTGATAGGAAGAACTTTATATTGATGGCATGCGCAAATAAAGATGATAGAGAATTTAATAGAATTACCGACATGATATTAGATTAGAAAGGACTTATTAGTATTAGAGTGGTTGGTGATAAATTTATGTTAGGAGATAACTAACCTCTACACTAGCTGTGTAGCCAATGAGCTGGGTGATGATCCAATGAAATAATTTAAATTAAAACCTATGAAAGTACAAGTAACATTCATAAGATGACAGATGTTGTGTATGAAACAATTAAAGACACTCATATGACTGTACAAGGAATGAACAATATATATGTTTATTACAATTGTTTAGTGTTTATTGCTTTTATACCCTTTTTTATATTTTTTATGTAATTCAAGTAAGTTTGTTATGTACTATTGTCCCTTTTACTAATTATAATTGAGCATGCACGTTGTTTTCTTTCCATCTATAAAATCTTACTTTAGCACTAATATTTTACTAAGTTTTTAGCTATATATTATTGATTTTCAGGGACAGGTAAGGAGCACCGATGTGATTAGCCAGATGTAAATTTATATAGCTTTTAGGTTGTAAAATTCTATGAATATTGTAAAAAATTTTGGGTACGTATTTTTATATGTTTGATTTATTTAGAAGCATTGTATATATTTTAGTAAAATTATTATGCACGCTTACAAGCATTTAAGAACATGAATGAATTTTGAATTGAATTGAGTGAGACTAATTCATTATCCACTGAATCATGATTTGTATAAGTCGAAACTAGTGTTATTATGAATTATTTCTAATTGAGTCGTCCACCTTTGTTGAACCACTGTTTGACCCTAGAGGGTCAGTTGAGGTGTGACAAAAAGTGGAATCAGATGGAGGTTGGATGAAAATAATAATGTGAGTGTCTTTGAATTTAGAATAAGTAAGAATGAGATTAAAATATAAATTAATCAATACATAGCTATAAGTTGACTGGATCTGTAATAGGTAACTCATATGACTTCAGGAATAATGCATACATGTCATAATTACTATATGATAAATTGTATTGGATAATAAATTATGAAATGACACGTAAATATGTCTAGGAAAGTACTAAAAATAATTATTAAGGGTCAGCCTTCTAGATCAATTGTAAAACGAGAAATGCAAGCCTAGAATAATTCAAACAAAATGATATTTAGAACATGGTAGATGAGGAAACAGACTCACTAATTTACAATGCATTGTTCAACTAATATCTCAAATACTTGGTGAAATGAATGTCATTGAAATATCTTCTATGAGCACTGAGCCCAATCTGAATATGGTTCAAAAGTTGATCAATATTTGAGGATCTTTCAATTATTCAAGCCACCTGCATTTAAAAGTGTCAATGACCCTACAGCTATTGAAAATTGGTTATTAAAGATTGGGAAGATTGTCGATAGTATGATTTGTTTGGATAACAAAAGAGTGGTGCTAATCATATTCATATTAGAAGGTGAGATAAAAAGGTGGTGGCAGGTATAGCATCGGGAGAAATTTAGGCTAACACATCTCACAGAATAAGTAGGATAAGTTTGTAAGAGTTTTTAAGGGAATGTTTTATTCCACTGTGACATAAGTTTTTAAATTTGACTTAGGGTTCCAATACAATTATGTGGTATGAAAAAAAATTCACTTCTCTTTTCAAGTATACCCCTCATTATGTCAGCATCCAAGAGGGAAAATATCAGTAATTTTTGCTACCTCTAAGATCAGTTAAAATTTGCATTGGCTTTTTTTAAAATCATTGATTTCACAATGCAAGTTGAAAAGGCTAGAAGAATTGAAAATGAGCTAAATTTTGTATTTAGTAGTGGCAACCACAAGCAAACAAATGAAAAATAGTTAGCAAGGGAGAAAACTTCCAAAGCAAGCAATTTAAAATGGAAGGTAGAGAAAAGCAGATTCAGTTAGAAAAGTCAATTTGTGAGATGTGTGGAAAAATACATTTTGAGCAATGCTTTGTTGAGATGTGGACAGGCAAAGCATCGTTAGATAGATTATCCATTCCAAAAGAAAAGGGACAACAGCAAGCCTCAAACATTTCAAGGATAAAGATAGCCTAAAAAATTTTTGGAAGACAATCAACTAAGAATGACTCAATTTTTGGAAAACCTGCAATTCAAACAAGAAGTGAGACTTCAGCGCATAGAAATTAGCCACCAGTGAAGGCCAAAGTTTTTGCAATTACCCCTCAAGAAACTAAGAAAATCTAAAGATGTGATTAAATGTAGATATTGTGTACTTTACTGCTATATTGTTTGTTATCATGCCATTTGAAAATAATTTCTATGCAAATAGAAAGTATTTTGTGTATGTTAATATTACTGATAAAAATTTGCTCGCATAATTGATTATAATATCACTTCACATATTTGATGTTATACTGGGGATGAATTGGTTGTTAAAGTACTTTCCTGTGATTGAATGCTAGAAACAAAAAGTTAAGTTTAACTTCTTTGACGAGAATTCATTTTGCTTTTTTTTCCTGCAATACGAATACAATATCTTCTTTCATCAGTGTACTAATGGTTGAAAAATATTTGTGAAGTGGTGAGCTGATATTTTTAACAAAATTAAATATATTGAACCAAGATGTGTAAAGAAATTAAAGAACATTTCAATGGTTGCAGAAGTTACTTTTGGTATTGATATACAGTCAAGGCCATCCGTATCTTTCAAATCTCCTTTCAAGATAGCTCTGAATAAACTGAATGCATTAAACTGTCAATTGAATGAATTGATAGATAAAGGCAATACCAAGCAAAGTAACTCACCTTAGAGTGCTCATATATTGTCTATCAAGAAAATAGACAGATCTATGTGATTATATATTCATTCTATAGAGTTAAGTAAAATAGCAATCAAGAACAAATATCAGTTGTCTAAGATAGATGATTTATTTGATCGGTTAGAGGGCACTACTATATTTTTCATGATCGATCCGAGATCGTGATATCATCGAGCCAAATTCAAAGAGAAAGATATAGCGAAGATAGCCTTTTAGACCATATATCATTAAAATTTTCTAATTATACATTTTGGTTTAGCAAATGCCCTTATTGCATTCATGGATCTATAAATTGAATATTCAAGTCTTATATGGATCAGTTTGTTATTATCTTCATTGACGATATTTTGATGTATTCAAAAATTGATGATGATCATGCTAAGCATTTGAGAATAGTGTTAAAGTTATTTAGGCATAATCAATTATTTGTGAACTTTCAAAATGTGAATTTTGGTTGCGGAACATTGTTTTTTTGTGACATATCATCAGTAGTCAAGGTATCTAAATTGATCCTCGGAAGATGAGAAAATGATTGAAGAATGACCTAAACTTAAGAATGTTATAAAGGTACACAGTTCTCTTGATTTGTCTGAATATTATAAGAGGTTCAGAAATAGCAATAGGGTTGTTTAAGCTGATGAGAAAAAATGTTAAGCTTGAATAGACTGAACAATGCGAGCACAATTTTCAAGCATTGAAGTATTTTGCAATTGCTCCAATTTTTTTATCCCATCAATGAACAAAGGGGTTCAAGATTTACGGTGACACATCATTAAGTGGTTTAAGATGTGTTTTAATGCAAAATAAAAGAGCAACAGTGTATGCATCCAAACAACTGAAGTCATATGAGAGAAATTATCTGACAAGTGATCTAGAGTTAGTTACTGTAAAATTTGCTCCCAAGATCTGGAGACATTATGGCGTGAAGTGTGAAGTCTTCACTAATCATCAAAGTCTGAAATATACAAAAAAAAGTTGAATTTGAGACAAACAAGATGGCTAGAGCTTATCAAAGATTGTGATCTAGATATATAATGTTCTCTTGGGCGAGCAAATGCAGTTGTAGATGCTTTAAGCCGTAAATCTATAGATAGTGCAAACTGAATTATTACTCAAAAATAAGGATTAATCAAAGAAATTGATGCATTGCAGTTGGAGGTCAGAAAACTAGGAGATATTAGGTATTTAAATTAGTTGATTATGCAACCAATTCTGATATATAAAATTAAGGTAACACAAAAGGTTAGTAAAGAATATCAATAACTAAATGAGCAAATTCAGTTAGGAAAGAAGAAAAATATGATTATAGATGAAGGTGTAATCAAAAACAAGATGTAAATTTGGGTACTGATTGATTCTAATTTGAGAAAAGATCTTAAATGAAGCTCATCACAAAATTCACCAACGTAGCACAAAAAGGTATAAAAATTTGAAGTTGATGTTTTGTTGGTTAGTTATGAAGAGAAATGTTAGATGTATCTAAATGTCGGGCTTGTCAGAATATAAAAGCTGAATATCAAAGACATCATAGGCCAAGTGGATTACTACAATCATTGTCTATACTTAAGTGAAAAATTGAGGAAATTGTGATGTATTTCATTATGGAATTTCCCAAATCTAAGGCCACATCATTTGGGTAATTATAGATAGATTGCCAAAACTAGCTCATTTATTGCCAATTAAGCAGAATACTTAGTCAAAAAAAAGTTGGTCAGATTATATGTAAAGGTAATTATTAGACTGTAAAGTATTCCAAAAATTATAATTTTTTNAATTTTAGTTTAAAAGATTCTGAAATGATATTTGTATGTAAGGTGTCAACCATTAATGAAGTAAATGATTTACGCACATATCCAGTTAATCAACTTCTTAGTTTCTTGATGGCTCATGAATGGTACTTGCTCAGAAGAAAAAAATTGATAGCTAAATAAAAAGAGAGCGTGAGACCACTGCTTTGCAAACAGATGATTGTATTGAGGCTAGCACCTCAAGCTCGGAACCAGTCAGTAATAAAAGACTGCTTTAAAAAAACACTTGGAAACCTACCCGGATAAAAAAAGATAAAAGTATGGCAAATCTGATGTTGACAATTTTAATACCAAAAAATCTTCTACAAGTAAAGGAATAGTTTTTTATGACTGTAAGAATACTAAATATATGAGAGGAAACTATTCAGATCTTATTAATGATTCTATGAAGAAAAATAAATAGAACAAAAATAAAAAATGTAGAAGGGAGAAGAAGTATCACAGTAAAAAGTAAAAATATTATGGGCAAATTCAAAGTAAAAAAGAATCAAACTCCAGTATATCAGATGAAGAGGTGAATATGCGTCTTATGGCTATAGAAGAATCATGCTATAATTCTTAAGAGGTATATGAGGAAATTATATTTAAAAATTAGATGTTACATTTAATAATTTAATTGTTGAATATAGAAAACTAAGAAGAAAATCTTAATATTAGAAAAAGAGTACAAAAATCTTGACATGCATTTTTTAGCTTTTAAAGATAATTGTGATCGACTAAAAAATCACAGTAGTTCATTATTAGATTAATCTTTAATTTTTTAGAAATCAAAAAAGAGAAAATGTCTCTTTGAAGGCTAGATTAAATGTGTTTAAAATCTTAAGCTCATCATAATAGTTACTCTAATTGAGTATCTGCCAGAAATCATGAACATTTTACATACTTTAATTATGTTCATTTAAATCAGACAGGTAAAGTAAGACCTTATACAAACATGAATATTTGATGCAATTTTTGGGGTAGCAAAGGTCACATTTCTTTTGATTGTTAAGCGTGTAGATTACAATCTATATTTAATAGTGATGCCAAAGGTGCTAACACTACACATCACACTATAAATAACTTATTTCTCATTTAAAAATGTAGACTCAAACATGTTTGTGTAAATATATTAGGATTCCAAACATTAACATCAAATTAAGTAAAATAAATGAAAATATGCGGTGTTCAGACAGTGAATGTTCAAGCCATATGATAGGAAACAAAAAATAAATTCGCTTTATTAGAACCAAATGAGCGAGGATTAATAATATATGGATATATTAAAGGTAATATCATAGGCATTGTTTCTATTAGAAAGAAAATTTATAATCTAGATAATTTTTTTTCTAGCAAACAGCTTAAAATATAATTTGATAACTATTAGCTTGTTATACAATAAAATTTCAGATGTAACTTTTCATACATCTCATTATGCCAATAGAAGATAAAGAAACCATTTTATTTGTTGGGATGAAAACATAATTCAATAAAAATATTTGATTGATTTAGAAAATTCAAATGATGTCAATTGAAATTTATTTTGATTTAAAAGCATAACTGCTGGTATTTGGTTATAACATAGAAAGCCACATCATATCAAGATGCACATACTCAAAAAAAAATTTAAACTTGATTTGTTGAATTATCTAAATTAAATTTCATTCTGATTATATTTGTGATGCTCATGTTAAAGGTAAGCTAGCAAACATTCTTTTAGGAGTAAAAACAATATTTCTACTTCTAGCTTTTTAGAGTTATTGCATACGAATTTACTTGGTCCTAGTAGCATTACTAGTCTCGGTGGCATAGATTATAATTTTGTTATTGTGAATGATTTTCTAAATATATTTGGGCATTATTCTGAGCAAACAAAAATGATGCATTTAAGGAATTTAGAAAGTTTGTAAAATACACCTAATTAAACAATAAAGTATGCGATAAATGTAATACATCAATTTGATTCCACAACAAGAAACAAAAAGCCGCAGCATGTTGCGGCATGATTTCTAACCTACAAAAGGTGGTTGAAACATGTAGATGAGTCGAGACCAACCGGTAGGCCATTTGGAGGTTGCAATGGTGTTGCAGCTAGCCACAACATGTTGAATTTGGACAAAAATCTGCAACACTATCTGAGTAGAACCTACAGGTAAAATAACCAAGGCTATGTGCTGGCATCATGAGGGAGAGGTGACTACTAAAGGCATTAGTTGGCATGGCATAATTTTGGCCTAGATTTCACACTAATCTCGCACCCCAACTACATTATCTCCTCCCCTCACCCCCCTCTCAATTCTTTAAGGGTCGCCCAAGATAAAGGACGAAAATTCGGTCAGACTACATTCTCACCAGCATTTGTCCTGGCTTGTAAAATCAGAACTCAACGGGCGATGAACTAGTCTGACTAATTCTCCACAAACATAATGCATTTCATTTTATATTACATTCATGTGCAAATACTCAAAAGCGTTGAAAATCATATCATCAAAACATATATATTTATTTATAGCTGCTAAATTCAAAATAATAAAAATACATACTCAAAAGTCTGTACAAGCACCCAAAATTATGAAATGCAAAAGCTGCATAAGTTACGCATGACTACTCTCTTTGGTGCTCTTTACCCATTCCTGAAAGAATAACGTAGAGTAGCAACAATGAACTCAGCGAAATAAAATTTTGTAGATGGAAAAAAAATGTATAAAAGAAAAGGCATGGGTAATCAAATTGATGTATATGCTCATGTATATGTCCACAACACATGCCACTCGTATAAAACGTATAAAAGAAAAGGCATGTACTGTAGGGAAACATAACACCTATATAAACATGTCACCATCCATGCGTGTGTGATTATAAGTATATTTATAAGAGTCATCAATCTACTCATAAGAATGTCACTTATAATTGTATAGACTTCAACAATTTCCATGTCATGTCATATCAATGGGTCGTCACCCAACCTGAAAGTTACATCAATTATTGATGAAGATTTGCTCACCACAACAAAGCAGTTATTAATAGCACCCCTAGTACCAATGTATTCCTACGTTTTGTCATCGTCTGATCCTAACTGTTCTCGGAATTTCGTCACAGTCTGAATACGAGAAGTCGGTAATCCAACCATTCTTTATCATTTATAACAAAATTAAATTGAGTATGATATCAATAAGAAAACCAATGTCTGACTATAATACCTATAATAGCTTTCCTCATAATATCTCTAAAACTACTTTTTAAAAATAACTACAACTATCGACAAGAAAATAAAGATCGTCATTTGGCCGGCTGTCTAAAGATCAAAATTTGGGGGTAGAAATTTTTATTTAATGATATTAAGGGTAGCTGAATGAAGAAATTTTTTCATTTTGATTTTTTTTTGAATTTAAACTTGCATATTTTTTTTTTATTTTGTGTTAGCTTAGGAAGGATATGGATGTTCCAAATGATGGAGTTAAGGATAAGGTTGCTCCCTAATTAATGTAAGCTTAAGAGAAGATAGTGTCAAATTTAAATGAATTTATGCTTTTCTTTATTAATTGCAATAAAAATAATTACTGCTCTCCCGAAGGATTGCTGTTGTATTTGAAGCTAGCATATAAGTTATAACACCTAGGAGAGGAACAAAACTTTCCATTAAAACCCTTGTAACTTCAGATAAAGAGAATATTGAAAGTATAGTTAGGGAGGAGTGAGACAATAGACCATTGTGTCACTATTGCAAAACAATGACAAGGACAAGAGAAGTGAGATAGTCGATTGTCACGTCTCTATTGCAAAAAGGCATGCAAAACCTTAAATATTATAATTTATATCCATAGAAGACGCCTAAATAGAAATAGAATACAAGAAAAATGATTATAATTTTGGAGGATTTGAGATAGGATTGGTAGAGGCAGAATCTACATTGTCCTTTATGTTGCATGCAGATTCTAGTGAGGAAGTTGGGGAAGAATTATTCCATGTTATGCTATAGGTGAAATCTACCATTGTTGATGCTATTTTGGATTGTAAAAGGAATTTGATCTCTACAACTTCAGTTAAGATACTAGGGCTTGTCATTAATTTTCAAAATCTTATTCGGTTTCAAAAAAGTAATGTATGTTAAGTCACTTAAAAATTTACTCTTAGAGGCTTAAGTTTGCTTTCTTTAGAGATTTTATTGATGAGATAGTCTATGAAGTTTGTGGGATATGTATGCTATCTTCCATTGAATTGATAAAAAATTGTACTTGTCAAAAGAAGGAGAAAGGTATACTAGCAATTGGCCTATTGTTCTATTTTCATAAGAAATATTGAGGACTAGTAAATTTGAAAGTTCTAGTGCTCGCTTCTAATTTGCAATTGCTATAGAGAATTTTTCAACCGAATGCACCATCATAGTAAAATTATTAGCCTTATGCTACAAAGAAAAAAGTAAGAACATGACCAAGAAATTGAAAAAGAAAAGAGCTCCCATATGCAATATGAAAAAGGATAAAAGAGAGAGTCATGATTCTATACAATTTATTACAATATTTTTTTATGATTAAAATATTTATTAGAAAGCTCAAGTCATCATGAATTTACATATAAAGATGAATAGCTAATCGATGTCTGATAGGCATAATCAAGTGACAATAAATCTGGATCATCGAATTGTAACGCCCAATTTTTCAAATTAAGATATATCCCAAATTTCACACCCTATAGAATTCAGCCTAGGTATTTTTATAAAATTCTAGCCTCAAATCGCTCTGTTTGATACATAGTACTATGCATGAATTTAAAACCCATGAGAAGATAAAATTTTAAATTTATAAGTTTAATTAACTTAACTAATTCCCTAAATTATTTTCTAATCTCCCGCAGTATCATTGTAGCCACATACTCTGCACTTTTCTCGGCATGCAACAGGTGGATTCGATCAAACAACTGAGAGTTAAAAGGGATCACATTTATATGCCGCATTTAAGTTCATTTTTCCCCCTCCCTCACTTAATTTCCCTCGGCTGAAGGATCCACGATTGTGGCACTGTACCACAGACGTGAACGCAGTAGCTGCATGACCAGCAGAGAGTCGTAGGCAATTCAAGGCTCCGGGGATATTTCTATGAATACAAACCCCTCCATAATATTTGGGACATTCCTTTCCTTTTTTACACTTTCGTTTTGACATTTGGTATGATTTTGAGCATTCTATTCATTTCTTGTTATTGTAGCTAGGCAGGAATGATTGTGGGGTTAGTTAACCAAGAGTTAGGTCCAATTCCACATGTAGCAGAGAAACGTACGAGGTAAAGTTAGGAGGGAACAAAAGGAAGGAAGAAATAAGAAAGGTTTTGGGAAGAATTTATGCACATTTGAGGTAAAAAAGTAATTTTTGGGTCAAGATTTCATGAAATCCTAAAAGGTTTACAATTTCGAGATTATTTACACTAGACGACAAGCTCAAGACGAACTTTGGAAAACTCGTCGTGGGACTGCTCCGTCACTTCAGGTGAAATAATCCTGTGCTAGCTTCAGAAAAATAATTTTCTATAGGTTTCCAAGTGATTACGTGTTTGACAATATTGCATTTAAAATTTCTTGTATATTGTGGATGAATAACTGCATACAATACATGATTTTACTATATTATGAATCTGATGAATATGTTCATGAAATCATTGATTGTAGGTATTTATTTGCTATTATTCATGCATATGCTGTATCAAATGCCCTTGAGAAATGATTGTTACAGGAATTATATTTTAAGAAATTTTACAAGTGATGTTATAGATAAGCTATTATATGAATACTTGTAAGTACGAAGTTGTTTCTCACCACAAAAAAAAATTTGAAAAGCAACAAAGAAGCAGTAAAAAAAATATTAGTATGACGGTGATCTAAAAAGTAACATAAAAAATGTCCCAAGTTTAACTTTAATATTTCAATCAACGTTACGCCAAAAAATATTTTTACCTAAGATCTTCCCAGATTGTCATTATATGAAATCAAACTGAGCCGATCTTCTATCGATCATATCTACTTAGGAATGAAATTTCCGTAAATGGATGACACAAGGCGTGTAATGTAATTTTTTTTTTCAAATGTTAATTAATCTATTCTAGTGATGTATAAATATGATTATCAGATTCCGATGGAAGTCATCTTTTTATATAGATGTAAGACATAGATTTCTTATTTCGTGAATTCTTTTACGAGTTCATTTCTTCTACATATCTGCTATTTTCTTGTTAGTGTTTGCTTAAGTTTAATGCAATTGAGATTCTATTTGTAGCAAAGAAGTTGAAAATACTAACCAATTTTATGTATTTCACATCCTAGATTAATTTCTTTGGATTTATTCGATATTTGCACTGGTGCTTGGGCTTTAATTGACATAATTTTTTGTTTACATCAAAGGAGAGCAAGTTTTTTTTTTTTTTTACATTTAATTTCCTTTAACTTGTAAACAGATTTTCTTTTTTGTGATCTACATATATATCACATATTATTCTAGTTTCATCAAAAAATTCTAACTCTAAACAACAATGGTGATCAATTTGCATATTTAAGAGCTATTACAACGAGGAGTGTTAAAGGATACAAAAACTAAAAAAATTATACAAACTATGATGGAGATACATACGGGCTACCTGATTCGATAAAACGCTCAGCCATTATAGCATTTTGACATGTAAACTCTCCAATAAGAGGGATTCTGAACAGAAAAGAAAAGAACAATTACACAGAACATCAGACTGTTGCATTTTTGAAAGCATAATATGTGCAACCACTTAATTCATAATACTGGAAAGTAGGGGATTCAATCAGTGTGATTAACAGTATTGTATAACCCTGCACTAGATGTTAGAATGAAACCATGAAGATTCTGATTGATGTAAAGCAAACTTTAGTGGACTATGTCCATACAGTTACTGTTTTAGAAAAGCTATTTTAACTTAACTGCACGAAGTCAAGAAATTATGAAGAGGGTGGTTGAAATATTAGAATATTAACTCAATACAATAACTGCCATTAAAGACAAATTGCCTACCTTAGTTTTTGAAACAAGCCAGGTAAAGAGGATCTAGCACTCAACGGACTGTTGAGAACTGCAATCTTGGAGACTTTATCAGAGTTCCTTAGAGCCCAAGTCAATCCGTATGATCCAACAAGGAATCCCTACAGAAGTGTATATAAATCTAATTGCCCACCAACAGTAAAATTTCAACAAACAATTACAATTTTCAATCTTCGTATGAATAAATAGTTAAATTATTAAAATATATGATTAATCTTTCCAATTATAAAGAACATCATTAACTAATTCAATAAAATCTAAACCAAAGTCCTAAAAAACCTGAATCACTAAGAAGAAAGGTGAGTTGATATTTAGCTTATCAAGAAGCTTGTCAAATTCTTTGTGAAACTCTTCCTCTGCATCAGGTAATGAAAATTTAGTTTCTTATCAGGATGAAATTAATAGTCACTGAATATTGCATACCTGTGTACGAAAACCCATATCCTGGTTGAGGTTTGTCACTAAAACCAAATCCAATCCAATCAGGAGCAAAGCAGCGAAAACCAGCATCTGACATCTAATCAATGACATGATTATTTACCAAACAGATTAAAGCCTCAAATTAAGTTTGCTGTTTGTAAAATGAATCAAAGAGACACCGGTATTTCTGATGAGGAGTAAATCCCAACTCTCAAACACCTCGGCATATGTAAATAGAACTCTTCTTCCCTAATTGCCCAACGAAATAGTCATGGAACATTCGGATCTCTATAATCTATGACAAGGCTACAAATTATTGATAATGACATCTTAAGAGCAGACTACAAGACAGACGTGGGGGGAATTTGGAGTCATTGAACACTTCAATAGTGTATTCTGAAATTTTCTTTCTAAATTATATCTTTTTCTTAGGAAATAAAACCTTGCATTTGATCTGAATAGGAGGTCTAAATAAATACAGAGCTACATAGATTCATGAGTTTTGGCCAGCCGATGTCCATAACTTCTCATACAGATAATAAAAGCTCACTGTATGTACATTTAACGGGGGTAGTGCCAAGCCCTTTAGAGGCAAAGGTCCTTCAAGCTTTTAAGGATCACTTTTGAAATGAGATTGCAAATTTTGTCCCGTCAAAATTGTGTTTTGTAAAGCAATTTTCATGCAAAATCGTGTACTTGCTGAGAAGAACTTCTGAGTCCTCTCTTGGTAATGTGATTCTAAAAATTTCCAAACCAGGTAAATGAAAATCTTCCATCAAGCCATACCAATGAACACTGGAACAAGCATGAGTAACTAAAATAATAATCTGCAACATCAAATTATTCTAAGCATCAATCTGCTATCAATGCAAAATAGTTTGGATAATGTTAATAATGAAGACAATGATGATCACCTGCAAAAAAAATGATGATGTCTGTTCAAGGTTACTTCTTCTGAAACAAAGTAAAATAACAAAATATTTGTTTTATTTCATTAAAAATTAAAATGCTTGCAGTTTCCGAAAAATATGCATGCTAAAATCATAATCAATATACATTTCACAGGCTAACCTGAGACATTACTTCTCGATAACTGTATGACTGAGTTGGAGCCCCATGAAGAAAAATGATGATTCCCCTTTGCGAAGAAGATGATCCTGAAATTAGGTTCACCTGAAGCATGAATAGGATATAATAGTGGCATTAAGCATAACTATAGCATTTTTCCACTTAAGTAAAATTAGCATTGCTCTTGATTCACCGATCAAACCTTACCATTTCAACATCAAATACTCATAGCTGCCTTAATCCCAATTAATGCACATTTGGTTGCGCTTTAAGAAAAGGATATCAGTAGTGATGCCAATTTAGGTAGATGGGTTGTGATTTCTCATACAATCGAGGTTTAAAACCAACTGGATACACTACAAATAGGCTTGGTTTGTTTTCTTTCAAACAGTCCAGTTATCAGTCGTTTTGTCGTAACATGAATTTCCCGATTACAATAGAATTCTTAATCACAATTCAAGCACTTTAACATTAGTTAGNATCAAACCTTACCATTTCACCATCAAATACTCATAGCTGCCTTAATCCCAATTAATGCACATTTGGTTGCGCATTCAAAAAAGGATATCACTAGTGATGCCAATTTAGGTAGATGGATTGTGATTTCTCATACAATCGAGGTTTAAAACCAACTGGATACACTAGAAATAGGCTTGGTTTGTTTTCTTTCAAACAGTCGAGTTATCAGCCCTTTTGTCGTAACATGAATTTCTCGGCCAGATTACAATAGAATTCTTAATCACAATTCAAGCACTTTAACATTAGTTAAATCAATCCAGACAGATGAGCTGTAATACCCAACATTTGAGAAACCACATAATTTTGGCAACTTTAAAATGTACCTCCAATTTCACATCTCATGAAATTCAATCGAAGCAATTCTATACGTTGAATTCATCAATTTGATATANGATCAATCCAGACAGATGAGCTGTAATACCCAACATTTGAGAAACCACATAAAATTTTGGCGACTTTAAAATGTACCTCCAATTTCACATCTCATGAAATTCAATCGAAGCAATTTTATAAAATTCTATACGTTGAATTCATCAATTTGATATGTAGCACCAAACAAGGATTTTAAATATATGAGAATATATAAAATTATGACGTAACAGTTTAATTAAATTTAATTAATCCTAACCTCCTGCACCGTCACTTTAGCTACCGACCTTCATACGTGATTCTCAGTAGTAGGATGATTCGAATATTTGAGATAAAGTGGAGATCACATTAAATGTCGCGTCCCCACTCCCTCTCACGAAGGTTCCCGCGTGCCTGAAGCTTCCATGATTGGGCCACTCTAGCAGATGGGCCCGCACGACCTGCAGGGAGTTGCAGGCGGCAATCCAGTATTCCGGAGAGAGATCAAAAGGTAGGAAATCCTCTTTTACAATATTTGCGACATTATTTTCCTTACACTTTTGTTTTGACGTTTGTTATGAATCGGTGCACTTTTTTGTTTACAGTAGATGTAGTGGGAGACGAGTTGGTGTTGGAGACAATAAACTTGATTTTTGACTCTCGAATTGGGCCGTTAGCAAGAAATCAGCGACGTAAATGGAGGATTAAGGTGCTATAAGGAAGAAGGATGAAGGAAGAAGTATAGAAAGTCTCGGAGAACTGTTGGTTATGCAGGGAAGTCCGTTTGAGGTAAATAACTATATTGCATGGACATGACATGGGAACACGAATAAGACACAACACTAACACGACACGGGGCTCACCTATTATTGAAAATTTAGAATACAGGCACGTGTCAAACACGTAGTTATAATAAAAATTATTAAAAATATACAGGTATATTAAATTAATAAAAAAGCAGAGTTAATAAAATCAACTTTCAAAAACTAAGATGACTATAGATATATCTTTAGCTTATGAGATACAAAATGTAAGCATCATAACATATATTATCTAGTATTATATCAAAATTTAACTTCGTTAATTCATTAAAAGAAATAAAAAGTTGATTGGGTTCTTTTGCATGTACTTCTACTTCACAGTTCACATTCATTATCATCATCATTAAATATCATAGATTCTAACTATGACTTATCAAGAGAAAGGTTTGTAATCTCCAAAACTCTTGTATCATTGAGGGTCTCAAATTCATCTCCAGCAATATCTCACATATTGAAAGCTAAAGCATAAAATGTAATAAGAAATAAGTAATAAACTAATAATGCATCTTGTATTCCCATGAGATTGAATGATATTTATAGTAAATTTTGGGGTTTTTACATACACACCACCGAATTCTTTTGCATTCACGTATCTTACACCTAAATTTTGATTTTTATATTTATGTCACCCGAATATTTTATATCACATCTAAATATATAAATCAAATCAAACTAAATACTTCTTTTTAATTTTTATAAATATGTAAGAGGGCAAATATGAAAAAATTATAACTTTTGTGCTAGATACATAAATACATAAGAATTGAGTGGTATGCAGGCAAAACATTCCTAAATTTTACTTTTTTTTTTTAATTTTAAACTTAAAAATATTGTTTAGAATTTTTTTATTCATTACTTTAGGACACGCGTGTCTGAATTTTGGACACTCTTGTCCAACACAAATTTCTCTTTTTTTTTAGTATCAATTAACCTGAACACTTCTGTAACGTGTCTGATACGCTTCTTGGTTGTCTCGGAACCGTGTCCGTGTCCAATACGTGTCTGACACTGCATGGCTCCTTATTTAGAAGTGTTTGCGCAACAAAGATAAATAAGTTATGGTTGGGGTTAAATCATAAGATAAGTCAAGATTTCATGAGTTCCTATGAGGTTTACAAATTTCACGTTGTTTACACTGGGCGGTGAGCTTGGCGAAACTCGTAAGATTGTTTCGTCGTTTTAGGTGAAACAATCATGTGCAAACTTTAGAAAAATAACTCTTTGTTGGTTCATGTGATTATGTGTTTAACAAAATTGCATATCGAATGTCCTGCATATTATGGATGAATATCTACATAAATTGTATGGATGTGAACTTGTTGTCACTTACGATACGTATAATATTACTATATTGTGAATCTGATAATAATCTTTATGAAATCATTACTTGCAAATATTCATTTGTTATGATTTATGCATATGATATATGAAATGCTTATAATGAATATTTGGTGCAGTAATTATGATTTTAAAAAAATATCATAATTGATAGTATAGGTAGGTTATTACATGTATACTTACAAATATGCATGATAGGGATTGATGAGATTTTGGACTCCTAGTATTCAGACAGTAACAAAACTTCTGAAACTGTTAGGATCGGATGGCGACATAACGTATGAAATTGTTGGTACTAGAGAGTTATTGACAATTGTATGTTGGAAGATCCAACATTTATCAATAGTTAATGTGGTTTTTGGGCTGAATGTTGACCCAATAATATAACACAACATAAAAATAGTCAAATTATATATAATTATAAGTGATATNATATATATATATATATTACATGTTTTATATAATTACATCATATTCTAATATATATTGTGGATATGTATTAGAGTTACATATAAGTATACAAGTTTTTTTTTCTTTTTAAAATCTTACTTTAAACTTAATTACTTTTCTGAGCTCCTTATGGCTCATTGTACATTGTTGACTTTAAAAAGAGGTAAGAAGCACCGGGGTGAGTAGTCAGGTGTGACTTGTATAGCTTTTGCATTATAGTTTGGGAATCTATACAAACTTTTGGGTATTTTTGACCTCATTTTGAGGTCATTACTCTTTTCTTAGGATCCTAGGATCTAGCTCTAGGGGTTCTTATTGACTATCTTAGAAAAATAGTATTGGAATCCATCCTCTTAGAAATTCCAGTCACTTCTTATTTCTCTTGTGATGTCCCACATTAATGATCTCAAAACTCTCGTCGTATGGTCGAGTGTTTAAGAACTATCATGTGGAGACTCATGGAGAAGTTCCCAATAGGATCTCAAGCCCTAGGAAAACCTCTTTAGGACTTTATCATCACACAGACACAAAATGCACAAAATTCACTAAGTTGCACAAAATTGGACGTAAATTGAGCTTAAATGATTGGTGAAAGTGTGAACTTCTCCGAACGACATCCGATGGCAAAATGGACTGCGTCAACGCATCCAAAACACTAATTTTAGCAAGAAAAGACACATTGTCATGATTTCGCGCACGAGAAAATTGCACGCAAATCTATGAATTCGTCAAAACGACCTATGACGAAACAGACGGCGCCAACGTGTCAGAAACATCATAATTACATAAAAAGAACATTCATTTTGCCATGATTTGGCGCACGAATAAAAAAAGGTATGAATCAAATTTTATTTTTTTGGAAATGTTAAATATTTTTATATTTATATTACTGATTATAATATTAATTTTAATCCTAAACCCTATTTACCCTGTTTCACCGCACTCGCACCCCTCCCTTCTTCCCAGTCGCAGCTCAATCGAAGCCCTGGTTCGCCCTCTTCTCTTCCAATTCGCGAGTCGTAGCAAACCGCCGAGCCCGTCTCCCTCTCCCGCATCCCCTCGGTCACACGCGGCAGTCCTCTTCCCCCACACGCGGCATTCCTCTGCCATTCGCGCACGCGGCTGGCCTCTTCGAGCTCCGCCGCTCGGTCACTCTTCCGCTGCATTTTCTCTTGCCACTAGGGCTGGTAGGTGGCTGCTCTTCTTCCCTTTGCCTATAAAAACCTACCTGAAGGAAGATTTTTCGTGGTTGAAAGTTTTTTTTACTTGGGGAAGTGCTGCCGGATTTTTGGTTTACTGGTGCTACTTGTTTGCTCGGTATTCCTTCTGGGCTACTCGTATTCTTGATTGTTGGCTCGATATTCTTGCTTGGTTGTGTGTTTGACTACCAAGGTGGGCTGAAATTTTGAGAAGAGGAGGAGGTGCTTCCAAAATCTTTCTTCTTGGATTGGTTCTTCCCTATATTGCTTGGTGGTTGGTTTTTCTCTGTTTCTTTGAAAAAAAAAAAGCAAAGTGCCTTCTTCTCCCTTTTCTCCTTACCCTTATTCCTCCTTATTTGCACCATTCCATTGGCCATCCTAAAAAAATATTAATAAGAGTAGGAAGGAATGTTCGTAATGTCTAGCTCTGTTTGTGATGTTTAATTACATACTTCTTGATCCATGAAAAATCTGAAAAAAAGAAAACATGTGAAGGGCTTAATTTCTGTTGTGAAAATCTGTGCATCACATGATCACTATATAAAATGTTCGGATATTTTTTTTTAATTTTATCCTTGCACTTATACCATTAGTTGGATGATGAAATAATCATACACTTGCTATGTTTATGCATCTGCCACCTTACTTTGAGCTTGGCGTTCCTCATGTACATCATACAGGCTTGAGATGGATAAAAATCTGAGAGGATTTTATTTGTTATTTGCAAAGGGTGGAAGGTTCTAGTGCTTTGCTCATAAAATCTGAAAGCAAGGTTACCTTATTTGCAAAGGTTGGAAGTCTTGATGCTTATGTCTTGCAAAATCTGAAACTTTGGGTGGCTAATTTGCAAAATCTGGGTGGCTAATTTGCAAAATCTGAAACTTTGGGTGGTTAATTTGTGAAAATCTGAAATTGTTGGGTGGCCTATTTGTCAAAATCTGAAAACTTTGGTGTTATTTTTGGAAAAATCTGAAATGTTTTAGTGCAAGTGGCAAAGATTGGAAAGTTTTGGATGACCTATTTGTAAAAAAAAAATCTGAGGCACTGGGTATGGGGAAAATTATTTATGCAGCTTGTCAAACAATTATATGCATCCGTAGCATTCCTTTTCAGTATTTGGGCGGAATTATTATAAAAACTGAAACTTAGGTGCTAGATATGTAAAGACATGGATTGGATGACATGTAAATGTACATGGGCAGTGAACTATATCTAATTTAGAGGTAACTATTTCATTTGATTCACCTTATGCTTGTTGCGTTGATCTCTTTTGTTCCAAGCAACATGTAATTTGAAAAGTTTACAAACATGCCCCTTTATTCTTCTGCATTTACATATCTAACACCTAAACTTTCATTTGTCATGCATGCTAGCCCATATATGATAAAGTTGGTATTAAACCTATAAATGCATAGGAACTTAAATGCCAAGTATGTAAATTTATACTTGAGAATGAGGAATCATAAAGGCATAAGATTGTCGTGTTTAAATGTGTTTACTTTCCTTTCATATAATGATGAAATGGTGTATGTGTTGTATACTTGAATCCAGGAAATAATTGTACCTGTGCAATACTTGAGCCAAATGTGCACACATTTGGGATTCTTGAAAGGCAGGTTTGGGTCATGGTTTTTGGTGATTTATGGGTTGTGCTTTTTGGCTTGTTTTGATGATTTCTTTGTTGGTTAATTGGATGGATTTGGTGGCTTTTTTTTTTTTTTTTGGCTGCGGTTTTATTCTAGTTTTGAAAGGTTTAGCTGCAGGTTTTTGGTTTGTTTTATGGGCTGAAATGACTGTAATTTTAAGGGCTTTTAAATGCATCTTTTGATGATGTTTTGGCAAGCTTTTGGGCTGTAGTTTAGCCCTATTTTGGCATTAATCCGGGCTGATGTTTTGCCTTCTCTTTAGTGCTTGGGCCACATTTTGAAGCTTTATTCGTTAAAGTTTAAGTTGCATTTTAAGGCTTTTATACACTGATTTAGGTACATTAAGTGTTGATTTTTGGAAGCTTTCACGTACCTTTGGAGGACGATTTCATCATTCTTTTTAAAGAATTTAAACGTTTTTAGACCGATTTACTTGCGATTTTGCCCCTTTACTTCATTGATTTCTTTTTAGAAGTAGGTCGGTCTTTTTCTCCGTTGATTTGACTTTGTTTTCTTTTTTCATTACCAACAGTTAAGTTAGAAATGAGAATTTCTAATTTAATTATTTTCTGGATTGATTTACGGCCTTAAAAAAAAAATAAAAAGAGGGGGGGGGAATAAAAAAATTGATATTTAGTTTGTTTAGATGATTGAAACCTAAATGGGAAATATGATGGCCAACCATTCATCATTTCTTTTACATAAGAAGGATAAAACTGTAATTTGGAGAAAGTAAGAGCTTAAATGATTCAAGAGTTAGGGGCATGAATTGAGAGATCAACAAACCCCTAAGCATTAGATAGACTTAAGCCTAATTATTTTAATTAGGATTGAAGCACATTTCACGAACTTTTTTGTCAAAATTATAGGTTTACCTCCTAAGTCCTAAGAACCTGATAGTAAACTAAGCTTGATCTAAAGATATTTGAGGTTTAGTTGAAAAACACTTAATTGAGGATAAAACACTTTAAGATACTTCAAACTCAAGTTAAAGTGTAGGCTTCCTAGATTTTAGGTGCACGCTCTAGGTGAGAGTTCATTTACTTAATCTTTAAATAGGCATTGAAACTAGGCACGAACCTAATTCCAAGTTAGTTAAAGCAATAGATAAGGTATGCACTAGGTTGTGGTTCATGACTGATTTAATTAAATCAATAGTGAAATTCTCTTCATAACTTAACCTAAAATGAAACTCAATGCTCCGGGATTTGAGCTTGAGCCTTACACTCAAATCCTCCTGGCAATTGGGGACATTCTCAATGTCACATATAAATTTTTCACCCATGGTTCTTTATATGTGACATTGTGTTTTGTTTTATTTGTTTGTGTCTTTTTCCTATGATTTTTTTCGAGTTTTTGTGAGTCAATTTCAATTTTCGCAGTGCTTTCCATGTGCTACTCTATCATTTATTCTATTATACATAAACACATGTTTGTCCTGCTAGCTGAATTTGTATATTATACTGTTACTTGTGACATTTATCTCATTTATAGATGCAACAATAACAAAATAAACTCAAGTAACTAAAGTTTACAGTAGATTTATAGCACTTGATGCATTTTCTTTATACTGTTTTTATTTACCGCACTTATACTGTTTTCATTTACTGTTCTGCATTATAACATAATTCGTTTATGCATGCTTTAAGTTAAAAACAAAACCTTTAGGATATAGTTTGATTTAGGAGAAATACAATAGTAAGTCACCAAATAACAATATTGCACACTCACACATATGAGGCACTAAACCTGAAAATGTTACTACATGAAGCATGAAACAACTCTTTGTGGGCATACGATCAGGATTGAGTGGACAGGGGATGACGAGCTACAACAGTACAACAAATTCATATCACTAATCATTTTCTTTAGTTTAAATAACAACTCATAAGATATCAAGGTGGTTTGCCTAGCGCAGCCTAAACCCTCACATATCATCTTTAGGTTTTTGCACAACCATGTTGTGCAATTATAAGTCCTAACGCTTTAGGATTCTAAGGTTATTGTACAGTACAGTGTAAATCCTTCTATCTTTTTAGGCTATTTGCACGATCATATATCGTGCGAATATAAGTCCTAAATTCTAAATAAATTGCATGATTAAACATTAAATAACATTATTTCAATGACATAAAGCCAAACAATATGATAGTTGGGAAATCGCCAGGGTTTTTCATGGATCTGTGATATCATCTACTCTCCATTCTTTTGGATTTCTTAAAATAAATGTTCATGTTTGAGCCACTCCCATTTGATTTTTTCATATCCAATCGTGGAAACTCAAATTTTGAAATCGTAAAGGCATAACCACTGATCTTAATCGAGAGTTTTCTTAAGTGACCCCGGTCATTTATGATGTAATTAACTAGATAAAATAAACCCTATCTAATCTTTATATTAGGTAGGGGAACTTGTTGATCTCATATAAAAATGTTTTGAAGACCAAACGGATGTCACAAATTTTTTAGTTTAGGTGATTGAGCTTACTACAAGTGATATGTTTATTCTTCGGGATAAGTGTATTACTTGTGGTATTGTGCTTAATCATCCAAACTATTCAAAATGTGAGACTCGTTTGGTCTCATCTCTTTTCAAAAAATTAAAAAAATATATTACTTAAAAAAAAATCAAAATCACATATTTATATTTAAACTATTTTCATGTCTACAAAATTATCTCTTTTCCAAACTAGAAAATTAAAACGGCCGACAGGTACATGCTTTTATTATATTGATTTAACAGCTTTGTATAGATATACATGATCAGATAATATGATTTTCACATTTTTGAGTATATACATGTGAATGATTCATGAAATGAAATGTATCTAGCATGTTTGCGGCAATTTAGTTAGACTTGTTCATCTCCCACTGAGTCTTAATTTGACAAGTCACGACATGTGTTGATGAGAATTTAATCTGACTGAATCCTCCGCCTCGGTTGCACCACACTAGACTCTTAAGGGAGTCGGTTAGGGTGATCTTAGTATGATTTCTTTTTAACATAGCCAAAAGGTACCCGGAACAAGGCTTTGTTGTTCTCCAACACGAGTTAGTGCAATACCCTGTTTTGATAAATTCACGTAAAATCCTGTCATTTTAAAATAAATCCAAATTTTCACATTCTCCGAAATTTATCAAAATTATTTTTATAAATCTCTACAATTTGATTAAATCCAATTCATATATAATACTATATATAAATTATTGATACATTTGGAGTTATAAAAATTTTTAAATAATAACTTAATTAATCTTAATTATTTATTTAATTAACAAATTCTAAATCTTGCTAAGAGTGCTCACTATTCTAGCAATTCCATTTTCTGCAACATGCAGCAGCATGATGGGTTTTTGGATGGCTGGGATTAATTGTCAGGCAAATAAATGCATAACGTATGTATAAGCTTTGAATTTTTCCCTATTTTCGTAACGGTCTCGGAATTTCTCCCGTCCCAATCCTACACCAAGAGACAGGATCAAGCAAAAGCAGGCAGAAGCTAACAGTGGAGCTCTCGGTTTGGTGCTTTATGAAGAATTAAGATAAAAGGATTTTTTAAATTAGAACCCTTCATTTACTCCCTTTCGTTGTTTGTTTCCATGTCCAGAGATATACATGACTCTAGCACAATAGCTGGAGACTAGGATGGGGGTGGGGTTGATGGAAATCGAAAGTTACGTTCTCATGTAGTTCCGATCTGAGAAAAACAGAGAAGAAAAGGGAAAGAAGAGGGAGGAAAAGGAAGAAAGAGAAGAGTAGGAGAAATAAGAGAAAGAGGCTTTGAGAGAGAGAAAGTTTTTATATAGTTTTATTTATATTCAGAAAGATGTTTGTATTAAGCTTAATCAACAAAACGAGCATTTATTCAATTGATTGCAATTTCAGGGGCTTGTGTAGTAAATTTGGAGAGCGTGGATTTTGTCTGAATTCATTTAGTGGGAATAGTTGCTCAAATTTGAGAAAAGAAGAGAAGAAAATGAAAAGAGGAAGGAAAAGGAAGAAGGGAGAAGAGGAAATAAGGGAAAGAAGGCTTTGGGGGAGGAAAAAATATTACCTTAGGAGTACTGATGCATCAGTACTCCAATAGTATGGTGCCACGTGGCGTCATGATGTGACCATTGCATACGTGACATCCCGCCATTGGAGTACTGATGCATCAGTACTCTTGAGGTAATATTTTTTCAAGATTGATATTTTGAGAAAAAAAGTATTTATATCCAGAAAGATGTTTTTATTTATTTTAATCAAATTAAAGAGCATTTATTCAATTAATTGTAATGTCATGCATTTGTTGTATGGCTAATTTGGGCAGTGCAGATTTTGTCTGAAATCATTAAGTGATGATTGTTTTCATATGCAAGGGAATCTATTCGAGGTGGGAGCATTATTTAAAATTGCTTATACATTGAATTAGTGGGTAAATTAAACATTTTCCTAAGTATAGAAATTATGAATTCCAAGCATTGTGCTCTAGATGGCGAGTTTGAGGCAAGTATGAGAAACTCATCTTGAGGATCTCCCATCAATCCAGCTGAGACACTCATGTGTTGAAGTACCCAAAAAGAATATCATGTTATAGGATTATTATGTCATATATTGATATGAAACTGTAATTTGAATTTTTTTTTTTATATTGTCGAATACCTACATATATTACAGAAAAGGCAAACATGAGCTGATAGTAATGACTTTACTGATGTTACTTTTTTTATTGAATTGGCATGCATATTCATTAAACAAATTGCTCACAGGTTTCCTTATACAATTATATATACGTGTGATACGAAGAACTTTATATTGATGGCATGTGCAAATAAAGATGATAGAGAATTTAATAGAATTACCGACTTGATATTTAGATTAGAAAGGACTTATTAGTATTAGAGGTGATGATCCAATGAAATAATTTAAATTAAAGCCTATGAAAGTACAAGTAACATTCATAAGATGACAGATATTGTGTATGAAACAATTAAAGTCACTCATATGACCGTACAAGGAATGAACAATATATATGTTTATTGCAATTGTTTATTGTTTATTGCTTTTATACCCTTTTTTATATATTTTATGTAATTCAAGTAAGTTTGTAATGTACTGTTGTCGCTTATACTAATTATAATTGAGCATTTCTTTCCATCTATAAAATCTTACTTTAGCACTAATATTTTACTAAGTTTGTAGCTATATATTATTGATTTTCAAAGATCTGTAAGAAACACCGATGCGATTAGCCAGATGTAAATTTATATAGCTTTTAGGTTGTAAAATTCTATGAATATTGTAAATAATTTTGGGTACGTATTTTTATATGTTTGATTTTTTTAGAAGCATTGTATATATTTTAGTAAAATTATTATGCACGCTTCTAGGCATTTAAGAACATGAATAAATTTTGAATTGAATTGAGTGAGACTAATTCATTATCCACTGAATCATGATTTGTATAAGTCAAAACTAGTGTTAGAGGAATTATTTCTAGTTGAGTCATCCACTTTTGTTAGAGGGTTAGTTGAGGTGTGACAAAAAGTGGAATCAGAGGGAGGTTGGATGAAAATAATAATGTGAGTGTCTTTGAATTTAGAATAAGTAAGAATGAGATTAAAATATGAATTAATCAATACATAGCTATAAGTTGACTAGATCTGTAATAGGTAACTCATATGACTTCAAGAATAATGTATACATGTCATAATTACTATATGATAAATTGTATTGAATAATAAATTATAAAATGACATGTAAATATGTCTAGGAAAGTACTAAAATAATTATTAAGGGCCAGCCTTCTAGATAAATTGTAAAACGAGAAATGCAAGCCTAGAATAATTCAAACAAAATGATATTTAGAACATGGTAAATGAGGAAACTGACTCAGTAATTTACAATGCATTGTTCAACTAATATCTCAAATACTTGATGAAATGAATGTCATTGAAATATCTTCTATGAGCACTCAGCCCATATCTGAATATGGTTCAAAAGTTGATCAATATTTGAGGATCTTTCAATTATTCAAGTCACCTGCATTTAAAAGTGTTAATGACCCTACAACTATTGAAAATAGATTATTAAAGATTGGGAAGATTGTCGATAGTATGATTTGTTTGGATAACAAAGAGTGGTGCTAATCATCTTCATGTTAGAAGGTGAGGTAAAAAGGTGGTGGCAGGTATAGCATCAGGAGAAATTTAGGCTAGCACATCTCACAGATTAAGTAGGATGAGTTTGTAAGAGTTTTTAGGGATTGTTTTATTCCACTTTCGGTCATATTAGCACTATGGGATAAGTTTTTAAATTTGACTTAGGGTTCCAATACAATTATGCGTTATGAAAAAGAATTCACTTCTCTTTTCAAGTATACCCCTCATTATGTCAGCATCCAAGAGGGAAAATATCAGTAATTTTTGTGCTACCTCTAAGATCAATTAAAATTGGCATTGGCTCTTTTTAAAATCATTGATTTCACAATGCAAGTTGAAAAGGCTAGAAGAATTGAAAATGAGCTGAATTTTTGTATTTAGTAGTGGCAACCACAAGCAAACAAATGAAAAATATTTAGCACGGGAGAAAACTTCCAAAGCAAGCAATTTAAATTGGAAGGTAGGGAAAAGCACATTCAGTTAGAAAAGTCAATTTGTGAGATGTGTGGAAAAATACATTTTGAGCAATGCTTTGTTGAGATGTGGACAGGCAAAGCATCGTTAGATAGATTATCCATTTGAAAAGAGAAGGGACAACAGCAAGCCTCAGACATTTCAAGGATAAGGATAGCCTAAAAAGAATTTGGAAGACAATCAACTAAGAATGACTCAATTTTTGGGAAAACCTGCAATTCAAACAAGAAGTGAGACTTTAGCGCATAGAAATTAGCCACCGGTGAAGGCCAAAGTTTTTGCAATTACCCCTCAAGAAGCTAAAAAAATCTAAAGATGTGATTAAATGTACGCTTCTGATTTTAAATTAGCCTAGCACAGTATGATTTGATTTGGGCGCATCACTCTTTTATTTCAGAATAATTTTTTGAGAGCTTATCTGTTGATATTGTGTACTTTACTGCTATATTGTTTTTTATCATGCCATTTGAAAATAATCTATATGCAAATAGAAAGTATTTTGTGTATGTTAATATTACTGATAGAAAGTTGCTAGCATAATTGATTATAATATCACTTCACACATTTGATGTTATACTAGGGATGAATTGGTTGTTAACGTATTTTCCTGTTATTGAATGCTAGAAAAAAAAGATTAAGTTTAACTTATTTGACGAGAATTAATTTTGTTTGTTTTTTTCCTGCAATACGAATACAATATCTTCTTTCATCAGTGCACTAATGGTTGAAAAATATTTGTGAAGTGGTGAGCTGGTATTTTTAACAAAATTAAATATGTTGAACCAAGATGTGTAAAGAAATGAAAGAACATTTCAATGGTTGCAGAATTTCTTTCTATGGAACTGTCAGGACTATCACCATAAAGAGGAGTTAATTTTGGTATTGATATACAGTCAAGCCCATTCGTATCTTTCAAATTTCCTTTCAAGATAGCTCTTAATAAATTGAATGCATTAAAGTGCTAATTGAATGAATTGATAGATAAAGGCAATACAAATCAAAGTAACTCACCTTAGATTGCTCATATATTGACTGCCAATAAAATAGACAGATCTATGTGATTATACATTCATTCTACAGAGTTAAGTAAAATAGCAATCAAGAACAAATATCAGTTGTCTAAGATAGATGATTTATTTGATCAGTTAGAGGGCACTACTATATTTTTCATGATCGATCTGAGATCGTGATATCATCGGGTCAAATTCAAAGAGAAAGATATAGTCAAGACAGCCTTTTAGACCATATATCATTATAATTCTCTAATTATACATTTTGGTTTAAAAAATGCCCTTATTGCATTCATGGATCTATAAATTGAATATTCAAGTCTTATATGGATCAGTTTGTTATTATCTTTATTGATGATATTTTGATGTATTAAAAAATTGATGATAATCATGTTAAGCATTTGTGAATAGTGTTAGAGTTGTCGAGGCATAATCAATTATTTATGGACTTTCAAAATGTGAATTTTGGTTGCAGAGCATTGTATTTTGGTGGCATATCATCAGTAGTCAAGGTATTTAAATAGATCCTCAGAAGATGACAAAATGATTGAAGAATGACCTACACCTAATAATGTTATAAAGGTACACAGTTCTCTTGATTTGTCTGGATATTATAAGAGGTTCAGAAATAGCAATAGGGGTGTTTAAGTTGATGAGAAAAGATGTTATGCTTGAATAGACTGAAGAATGCGAGCACAATTTTCAAGCTTTGAAGTATTTTACTATTGCTTTAATATTTTTATCCCATCAATGAACAAAGGGGTTCAAGATTTACAGTGACACATCATTAAGTGGTTTAAGATGTGTTTTAATGCAAAATAAAAGAGCAACAGTGTATGCATCCAAACGATTGAAGTCATATGAGAGAAATTATCTGACATTTGATCTAGAGTTAGTTATTGTAATATTTGCTCCCAAGATCTGGAGACAGTATGACGTGAAGTGTGAAGTCTTCACTAATCATCAAAGTTTAAAATATAAAAAAAAAATTAAATTTGAGGCAAAGAAGATGGCTAGAGCTTATCAAAGATTGTGATCTGGATATATAATGTTCTCTTGGGCGAGCAAATGCAGTTATATATGCCTTAAGTTGTAAATCTATAGATAGTGCAAGCTGAATTATTACTCAAAAATAAGGATTAATCAAAAAAATTGATGCATTGCAGTTGGAGGTCAGAAAACTAGAAGATATTAGGTATTTACATTAGTTGATTATGCAACCAACTCTGGTATATAAAATTAAGGTAACACAAAAGGTTAGTAAAGTATACCAGTAACTTAATGAGCAAATTCAGTTAGGAAAGATGAAAAATAAAATTATAGATGAAGGTGTTATAAAAAATAAGATGTAAATTTGGGTAATGATTGATTATAATTTCAGAAAAGATCTTAAATGAAGCTCATCACACAATTCACCAACGTAGCACAAAAATGTATAAAAATTTGATGTTGATGTTTTGTAGGTTAGTTATGAAGAGAAATGTTAGATGTATCTAAATGTCGGGTTTGTCAGATTATAAAGGCTAAATATCAAAGACATCATGGACTGAGTGGATTACTACAATCATTGTCTATACTTAAGTGAAAAATTGAGGAAATTGTGACGTATTTCATTATGGAATTTCCTAAATCTAAGGCCCATCATTTGGGTAATCATATATAGATTGCGAAAACTAGCTCATTTATTGCCAATTAAGCAGAATACTTAATCCAAAAAGTTGGTCAGATTATATGTTAAGGTAATTATTAGACTTAAAGTATTCCAAAAATTATAATTTCTGATAGAGACTGAAGATTCATATACATGTTATGAAAATGCATTCATAGAGATTTGATTACACATTTGCATCTTTGTACTACGTTATCTACAAATTGATAAACAATTAGAATAGATAATTCAAGTATTAGAAGATCAATTGAGATTTTATCCTTGACTTTGAATGTAGTTAAAAAGATCATACTTTGAATTTGCTTACAATAATAGTTATTAGCCCAATATCACAATCGCTCTATATGAGGCACTGTATGGTAGAAGTATAGAACTCTATTAAGTTGGGTTAATCTAGATGAACATCAATTATTAGATTCTATATTTGTTGATGAAGCCACGAAAAAGATTAGATTGATCAGAAATAGACTAAAAGCTGCTCAAGATGCTCGAAATCAACAATAACAATATTATGACCTAAGGCACAAAGCAGAAACGACCCAGCTTAGCGCTTAAAATTAACTAAGGCAGGAGCTGCAGTCGAACGGTATTAAAATTTCATTTTTTTTTTTACAATTTTTTTTTCAGAACTTCCAATGTGTAAAAGAGTCATTAATTCATAAAGTGCAATAAAATTAAATATCTAGAAACATCAACATAATCTGAAAAACCCCTAATTACTGTCTCAAATCATTTAACAGATTGTATGTTAAGGTAATTATTAGACTGTAAAGTAACCTAAACCCTAATCACAACTCAAATCAGTATTGAACAACAAATTAATATCTAAAGAAAATAGTAAAACTAAACCATCAAAATATCATAACTAATACTTATCAATTGTAATCCTCCTCCTGTAAACAAAATCTCTAATACCAAGCATATCAATCTAAAAATTTTCTTCTTCTAAAGAAAACATTAACTTCAACTGTAAGTTTAACTTAGTAAATAATTATAATCTTTATATGCATTAAATTATGATGTTTACGTCATGCATGAATGATCAAAAGAAAATACAGATCATTGTTTTATAAAACTTTAAACTTTAAGTTTAATTTTATCAATTCTCATTTCATTTTAAGTATTTATTATTTTAACTTCTTTAATAGTCATAACAGAATTATCATCATACATGGATGTTTTCTCAAAAATGTATCTTAATATACTCTAAAAAATGTACCCAAATGTACTCTCAAATTGCACTTGAATGTACACCTTTACCATTTCCTTTGATGTGCACGGCTACATCGCATTCCCTACTAGTACCATCTAGTGATAATCATGTATGACATTATTTACATTTCATTTCATATCAATTTAAAATCCTTTCAAATGTACATTCATATGTCAGTTATTTTCTCTTATTTGTGAAACCATTTCAGACTTTCAAAATGTCAAACATGAATAAAATACTTAATTTAAACTATTTAAAAAAGTAATTATTCATTTAATAAACATTAATTTAATGCATAAAAGAAATTAATCACTCACATTGATTTCAAGATTCCTCTAAAATACTTCACCTTCAATAACTTTTTTGGACAACCACCTATATTAAATAAATGTGCATATTATTATATTAATCTCATCTAAAGAGAACTTAAATATAGCTATCAACATATCATTAAATTGACACATATTAATCAGTATACTATTACTTACCTTGAAAGGTCTACTTTACTTCTTGCAAAAGATTCCTCTTTCTCCCTCAATTTTAAAACTATAACTCCCGTGACATTTGAAGTTAGTTATTTTGTGTTTTTAAAAGTGAGGCACATGAAAGGAACAAGCAAATTTAGACATGGAAGCAAATTCAGCTCTAGATACATAGGTCCTTTTGAAATCCTAAAAATGATTGATCAAGGTGCTTATAAACAAGCCTTACTTGTTGATATGTTAGATATGTGAGATTTGTTTCACATATCCATGTTGAGAAGATGAGTTTTAGGCTCATGCCAAAGAACTTCACATCAAGATATTGAAGTCAAGAAAAATTAAACATACATTAAAGAGGCTAAGAAAATGTTAGAATTTGATGATAAGAATTTGAGAAACAAATGTTCATTATGTCAAGATAAAATAGAAAAACATGCAAAAGAAGAAGCTACTTGGGAAAGATAACAAGAAATATGGCAAAAATTCCCCTTACTGTTCGAGTAATTATTCAGAAATTTCGAAGGCAAAATTTTTATAAGAGGAGTCTTATAATACTTAATTTTTATTAATTCAAGTAAAATACTTACTATTTTAAAATTTATATAATCTTTCGTATGCCCCAAAATTTATCCAAATTACTTTTACAAAATTCAAAATTTCGAATCGATTCAATTGATACATAACACCATATAAATTATTGATATATTTAGAACATAATCTTTTAAATGATAACTTAATTAATTATTTAATTAGCTAATCCTAATCGTGTTAACAATGCCCAAAATTGTAACGATTCCATTTGTAGGGACATGAAACGGCGTAATGAGTTTAGGATAGTTGGGATTAATTGTTAGGCGAATACATGCATAGAGTTATGTATAAGTTATGTTTTTCCCTCTTTTTCCACCTGTCACAACATCTATCCCATGTTGATCCTTTAGCGAGAGACAGGATCGAGTAGAAGAAGGTGGAGGTGGGTAGTGGAGCTCTCAATTTAGAGCTTTAGGAAGAATTAAGTATGAGGATTTTTTATAAGCAATTAGAACCCTTCCTTTACCCCTCTTCATTCTTCGTTTCCGTGTTCTGAGGCATTCGTGACTCCAACATTATAGTTGGAGGCAGGGATGGAAGCGAGGTTGATAGAAACTAAGAGCTATGCTCTCGAGTAGCTCCAATCCAAGAAAAATAGAGAAGAAAAGGGAAAGAAGGAAAAGAAAGAAGGGAGATGTAGAAAGGAAAAAGAATAATAAAGGAATGAAATCTTTGGAGAAGAGATAGGTGNCATATATATCCAGCACCTAAGCATTGTGTAAAAAAAATAACGTCATTTTAACTTTAAGAAGTAAAATACATGTTCTCAAACGTAAGCTGGCATGGATATATGTATAATGAAAACTCACCTGTCTGCCAGTATACCATGGGTACCAAGGAATTTGAACTGTCAGGTTTAACTGGTTGATAGAAAGTCTTGTCGCTGTTACCGGGACTACTGAATCTGTATCTCCACTGCAATTTTCATATAGACATTATTGCAAAAAAATAAAGGATCTATTAGAATACCTTTCATTTTTTATTTACCTAAATGACACAAAAAAATTAAGGGTATGTTCGGGGTGGCGGTACGACACCGCACCTCAGTTTTGTCTGTTTAGATAAACTGTAATTTGACAGCATTTTCAAAAAGCTGTTGTTGAAATTTGTGTTTTCCCACCACTTCTAACTAGGTGCGGCTATAGATTTCTAGATGCGGCCTGATTTTCTAAAACAAATTATAATGCCCGGCGCAGTTTTTCTAGCATCAATTTATTATTTAGCAGCTTCATATTTTTTTTAATAAGCTGCAACTGCCCCAAATAGAAACTAATATTGAAGAAAAATGACTAAATTCCCAATAGATATATATATATATATATATACTTAATCACAAGTGTTTAATGGTATAAGTTTAAATTGGGATGAAAGAGAATTTTTCTTGTGGTGCAGATGGCTTTTTTTCTTAAACTAATGTGATCGTATATAAAAAAATTTGTTTAATGCAAAACAATTGTCTTTTAACAGTTTTCAGAAATAAAAAAAAATATTATAAACAAATTAAAAATATTGATCGAATTAAGAAAATAATAAGAAAAGATTTCTTAATTCATAATATTATAAACCTTTTTTTCCTAATAGTATGCACCATAAGACATGTAATATTATTTTTGTGCGCCTTTAATTTAATTAACACTTAGCAATTAATTACCATGTGATTAAGTAATATTTTTTTGAGAAAAAAAGAAGGCCAATGTATTTTTATTAAAACTTGGTCAGAATAGATTTTAAAATCTATGAATTTATTTCAGAATAAATGCAAAATAAGAGTTTATTATTATTGATATATTATATTCACATTAAATTAAGTACAATAATTTTAGAACTCACCATCACTTAATTTCTCTCTATTTTTGGAGAATTTATATAAATACCACACATTTCTTTGTTTATAAATATAACATTTTAGTGTTGTAAATGTATATTAAAAAATGAGTTTCTTAAAGCAACAAGAAAGCCCAAGTATTAAATTGGCCTCACGGGCTTAATGGATCGAGTCCGCCAATCATGCATTTAATAGTTCGGTGTTGACCAGATTAATTGTACTCCTTAGCTGTACTTTTGAAAGTGACAAGCTAGAGAGGTCATTGCCGCCCAGAAAGACCCACGAGAACCTTTGAAGCACGCCAACATTCCAGTGAGCTCCTCAGAATAAGTTTTATCAGACCCTATCAAGTGAATTCCTCCAATCAAGGTCACTTACTTTGCCCAAGATCTTTTTCTAAACTTGCGTGGATTGGTTGGACCTTCCCACCAAGCTCGTCGATAACAACCTGACTAACTAGGAACTTAAAGGGCAGTTCTTCGAGGAAAAAGGAAGAGAACTTCAGTTTGTCAGCATACATAACATTATTCATTAACAACACGACAATTCATGCCAACAGTCTACTCAACAACGAGTCTACTTAGGCTTCGTACTACACGGCCTATAAACTAGTTTTATATTTCATTATTTACCCCTGCGCGAGTACATTGGTTACATAGCATATGAATAAGAAGAAAAAGGGATGAAGAGGAATATACTTCTTTATTCGGAACGCTTAAAAAACTCTCTTATTATCTTTCCCGGTGGAAATTATTCAGCTTATTCTCACTTCTTCGACATTGCTCTTTTGGATAGTATGAGTTCGCGAATTATACAAGATCTCACATCCCAAAAAGATTCAAAATCTAAAAGGGTACGGTGAGCATGCATGGAACTCATTATCAAAATGAGTGGGGAAATCTTTTATTTCAAGGAGGAATGAATAACAAAGATGAATTACACAGAGAATTTGAGGTGCAAAATATGAATCAAACTAATAGAACACATGAATAAGATGATAGAAGAAGTAAAATAAGAAATGTGCATAACCCATTTTAGAAACCCTTTGAGAAGTCATACCGGATCATCAGAATAAGAGGCGTGAAGGAAGGAATAACAAAGAGACTAGACACTCAGATAAGAGGCACCTTGAGTCAAAATGAGGAGAGCCCTAGCTCCAAAATTAAAGGAAGTAAAAGATAATGATGATGTGCCTCCTATTCCCAGAGAAGAGATGCCACAGTTCTCATAAGAAGAGAAAAGAGGAATATGAAGAAGAAGAGGGAGAAGATTGCTAAGAATGCATTGTCCTGAGAAATTATTAAATAAAAACCCCTAAAAGGATCAAAATTTCATCCTTGGAAATGATCTTACTGACTATGTAGATTCTTTCGAATCATTATTATGGTTGCATGAGTAAACAACACCCTTAAGTGTCGCAACGCGCTAGAAATTGGTGTGACCCTCACATATATTTCATGAATTGAATCGATTGGGAGTATGGACAGTGAACAACGCATCAATGATTCATGGAACCATCATCGAAGATGCCAAGATGACCTCAGTTCGGGAAACGGGTCGTGCATGCACATCCAAAGTGCTGAAATTGCTTAACATGGGATCTTTAATGATCGAAACAAATGAACATGATGAAAACAAAAAAATTGTCTGCGTGACTCATGTAACTCGTGCTAAATTCATCTCGAACATCATCAAAATTTGTCCGACGTTCGGTCGCAAAACGAACTACGTCGTTCCATCTAGAACAAAATTTTCCTGAAAGGGACTTTTATTTTGATGGGTTTTCATGCATTAATAATTTGCACTTAATCAAGACATTTAAAATAAAAAAAAAAATTAAACCTTCCTTTACCTTCCCAACCAAGGAATAATCAATCTATATCTCCTTCACTTCTTCATCGCCCACCTTGTCCAAACACAACTCATCTACTTTATAAAATAATTTAAAGAAAAAAGAAAAAAAAAAACTAATACCCATATCCCCCAGACCCCCATCCCATCACTTTTCCCTCAATCCCGCTCTTCACTCATGCATGCATGCCCTAACAGAAAAGTAAACTCTATCTAGTCAGCATTGGAGCATGTTCTATGGATCTTAATACAGTAACCTACCTTCAAAAAGTCCTGACAAAGAAACAATTTCAACAAGATGAACATCAGGGTGCGATATTGAAGTCTCAAGTCTAAGTATTTACTACCAAAAAGTTTCAGCAGATGGACATTTTTTTTAAGAGCATGCTACAACAACAACAACAACAACAACAAAGCCTTAATCCCACTACTTGAGGTCGGCTACGTGAATCCTTTTTCTCCATTGCGTCCTATTTAGTGTCATAATTTTCATTTAGTTATAATAAGTTAAGATCATTTTTAATACAATAAGCCCAAGTCTTCCTAGGTCTACCTCTGCCTTTCTTAACGCAAAAGTCAAATCTAAAACATCTACTCTCCTAATCGGATCATCAGATGGTCGACGTTTAATGTGACTAAAACATCTACTCTCCTAATCAGATCATCAGATGGTCGACGTTTAATGTGACCAAACCATCTAATACCATCTACTCTCCTAATTGGATCATCTAATGGTCGACGTTTAATATGACCAAACCATCTAAGAAGACTTTCTCTAATTTTTTCTGTCACAANGATTTGATTACACATTTGCATCTTTGTACTATTTTATCTACAAATTGATAAACAATTAGAATAGATAATTCAGGTATTAGAAGATCAATTGAGATTTTATACTTGACTTTGAATGTAGTTAAAAAGATCATATTCTGATGATTGAATTTGCTTACAATAATAGTTATTAGCCCAATATTACAATCGCTCTATATGAGGCACTGTATGGTAGAAGTATAGAACTCTATTAAGTTGGGTTGATCTAGAAGAATATCAATTGTTAGATTCTATATTTGTCGATGAAGCTACGAAAAAAGTTTAGATTGATCAGAGATAAACTAAAAGCTACTCAAGACACTCAAACTCAACGATAACAATATTATGACCTAAGGCACAAAACAGAAACGACCCGGCTTGGCGCTTAAAATTAACTAAGGCAGGAACTGCAGTCGGACGGTATTAAAATTTCATTTTTCTTTTTACATTTTTTTTTTCAAAACTTCCAATGTGTAAAAGAGTCATTAATTCATAAAGTGCAATAAAATTAAATATCCATAACAACAACATAATCTGAAAAAAACCTTAATTACTGTCTCAAATCATTTAACAGATTATATGTTAAGGTAATTATTACACTGTAAAGTAACCTAAACACTAATCACATCTCAAATCAGTATTGAACAGCAAATTAATATCTGAAGAAAATAGTAAAAAGAAACCACCAAAACATTATAACTAATACCTATCAGTTGTAATCCTCCTCCTGTAAACAAAATCTCTCATACCAGACATATCAATCTAAAATTTTTCTTCTCCTGAAAGAAAACATTAATTTCAACTGTAAGTTTAACTTAGTGAATAATTATAATCTTTATATGCATTAAATTATGATGTTTACGTTATGCGTGAATGACCAAAAGAAAATGCAGATCATTGTTTTATAAAACTTTAAACTTTAAATTTAATTTTATCAATTCTCATTTCACTTTAAGTATTTATTATTTTAACTTCTTTAATAGTCATAACAGAATTATCATCATATATGAATGTATTCTCAAAAATATATCTTAATATACCCTCAAAAATGTACCCAAATGTACTCTCAAATTGCACTTGAAGGTACACATTTACCATTTCCTTTGACGTACACGGCTACATCGCATTCCCTACTAGTACCATCTAGGGGTAATCATGCATGACACTATTCACATTTCATTTCATATCTATATAAAATCCTTTAAAATGTACATTCATATATCAGTTATTTTCTCACATTTATGAAACCATTTCAGACTTTCAAAATGTCGAACATAAATACAACAACAACAAAGCCTTAATTCTGCTACATGGGGTCGGCTACATGAATAAGAAACAACAACAACAACAAAGCCTTAATCCCACTACGTGGGGTCGGCTACATGAATCCTTTTTCACAACAACAACAACAAAGCCTTAAGCCCACTACGTGGGGTCGGCCACATGAATCCTTTTTCTCTAACAACAACAAAGCCTTAATCCCACTACGTGGGGTCGGCCACATGAATCCTTTTTCTCCATGCAACAACAACAAAGCCTTACTCCCACTACGTAGGGTCGGCTACATGAATCCTTTTTCTCCATTGAACAACAAAGCCTTAATCCCTCTACGTGGGGCCGGCCACATGAATCCTTTTTCTCTATTGCGTCTTTGAACAAAAACAACAACAACAAAGCCTTAATCCCACTAATGGGGTTGGCTACATGAATCATTTTTCTCCATTGAGTCATATTTAGGTCATATTTTCATTTAGTTCTAGTAAATTAAGATCATTTTTAATACAATAAGCCTAAGTCTTGTTAGGTCTACCTCTGGCTTTCTTAACACAAGTCGAATCTAAAACACCTACTCACCTAATCGGATCATCAGATGGTCAACGTTTAATGTGACCAAACCATCTAAGACGACTCTCTATTTTTGTCCGTCACAAGAGCTACACCAACCCTATCACGAATATATTCATTTCGCATTTTGTCACTAAGTGTAAAGTCACTCATCCACCTAATCATTCTCATCTCGGCAACACTTAACTTATTATTATGCTTCTCTTTTAAAGGCCAACATTCAGCGTCATAGAGCATTGCAAGTCTCCCACCGTCTTATAAAATTTTCCTTTCAATCTAAATCAGCGCCATAGAGCATTGCAGGTCTCACCACCTTCTTATAAAATTTTCCTTTCAATCTAAGTAACCATTTAGAGCATTGCAGGTCTCACCACCGTCTTATAAAATTTTCCTTTCAGTCTTAGCGGTACTTTCGAATCAACACAAAAGGCCCGAAGCATTCCTCCACTTCAACCAACCAACTTGAATTCTACTATTAACATCTCTCCCCACCGTCTTATAAAATTTTCCTTTCAGTCTAAGCGGTACTTTTCTATCACATAAAAGACTCACCAACATTTTATAAAATTTTTCTTTCAGTCTAAGCGATATTTTTTTTATCACACAATAGGCCCCAAAAGTCTTAAAAAATTTTCCTTTCAGTCTAAGCGGTACTTTTCTATCACACAAAAGGCCCGAAGCATTCCTCAACGCTTCAACCAACCAACTTGAATTCTACTATTAACATCCCCATCTATATCACCATCGCTTTGACTTAAACCAACCAACTTGAATTCTACTATTAACATCCCCATCTATATCACCATCGCTTTGAACAATGGACCAAAACCAACTTGAATTCTACTATTAACATCCCCATCTATATCACCATCGCTTTGGACAACGAACCTAAGATATCTAAATCGAACTTGAATTCTACTATTAACATCCCCATCTATATCACCATCGCTTTGAACAACGGACCCAATATATCTAAATCATTCACACTTTTTAATAATTTGATCACCCAAGGTCACATNTATGACACATCAACTTACTTCCTCTATAATTTGCACACTCTTGTGCATCCCCTTTATTCTTAAAAATGGGGATCAAAACACTCTTCCTCCACTTCTCAGGCATCTTTTTAGTTTTTAAAATTATTAAAGAGTTTAGTAAGCCAAGAAACTTCCAAATCTCCCAAATATTTCCACACTTCAATTAGGATATCATCAAATCCTAANAAGTTTAAAACCTAAATTATCAATCTCCTTAGCCTTTTCTCCAACCCACTTAGTTTCTTGAATACATAAGATATTAATTTTCCTATGAATCATAATATCAACTAATTTCATTAATTTACCATTGAAAGTGCCTATATTCCAAGAACCTATCCTAATATTAGTTTCATGGACTAACTTCTTTACCCGCATTCGTCCGTAATGTGGNATTAGTTTCATTAGTTTCATGGACTAACTTCTTTACCCGCATTCGCCCGTAATGTGGGAACCCTTGCTTATTTAACACTACACCCGGGCGCCGGTGTAGCGGCCCTTGCACACTTTTCACTGTATTCAGGCTATACAGCGCATCTCTTCCAGGGGACACCCTAGCACTTACACAAAGACACTTACACAAGTTTTACGCTGGCAGTTTTAAGAGCATGCTACTTGTAGCAAAATTTTATGTCGTAAATTAAAGACCATGATATATGATGTTCAACTTCAGAGATCTATCAATATTTGATTCTTAAGGAATTTATTTATAATAATTACTATAATTGTTGACATCCCAGGGAATTTTATCTTGAAAAGATAATTAATCTCTACTAAGGACTCCCATTATCCATTTCATTATCCAACTAGATGATTTTGAGATTCTCATTGCTAACGATAGGGCCACAAGTGCATTTGTTAAGAGCTACATAAGGAGACCTCAATCTATTGATCTACATGCATGTTCTGCATTTTAGGCTACACATCAAAAAATTCCCATCAATGATGATAATTATTATTGTGGAGAATAATGTGTTTATACTTGTGAGTAATTGAGCCTTTTGCACCAATAAAGCACAATGTTAAAGCTTCATCGTCGGGAAGAAAACCATATAAAAGCAAAGATGAATTAAGTTGAGATCAACAATGATTGTCCGAGCAACAAGCTTTAGTCTCATAAGCAATTATTTTCACCAACAACCAACTCAAAATTTTGAAATTAAGTAAAACTTAAATTTAGGCTTAATGAGGTCAAGCCCTTATTATTTGGTAGAGGAAACTTAAGGCATTGTTTGCTAGAGTGTATGGGATCTTAAAACAAATGATCAAAGGAAGATATGAAAAATTGTTTTGATTGAAACTAGTAGGTCCCTAATTAAACAGTTGTTGCTTGCTATGACAACTCGAAATTAACCTAAACTAGTTTTACACGATAAACATCATAGTGTGACACTTAGACCATGTGTATAAGAATCCACTATTGAATGGTTTCGGTGGAAAAAAAAAAAAGAATTTGGAGACCCAGACCTATATGAAAAAGAAATTTTAAGGAAAGTTAAAGACATCCGGTTGGTACTCTCGAAGATCCGTCATTGAATCCTATAAAAGAATACTACTATCCAACTTGATGGTTTGGAGAATACCATCACTAATGCCAGAACCCCAAGTGTATTTATTGAAAGATGCATCAAGAGGCATCAGTCTACTGAAGTGCATACATGTCCTACATTTCAGGCTATTTGTGACTATCTTTATTTAGATTATTAAATCTTTCTCATCAACAATGCATAGTGCTCAAATTTTCTCATCGAGAAGGAGATAATCTGAAAGGAAAAAGAGAAATAGGAGTATTGAGTGCTCAACGATTGCTGCTTGATCGATGAATCATTTAATAAGCTCCATAACCAGAAGCAAGTATTCTTACCCACAATAAATTTTAAAATTCAACGTGAGATAAAAGGGACAGCTCTACTGATGAAGCAAAACATTCCTTATGGATCCAATGGCACTAATTTTCTCTTGAGGAAAAGTAAAAACCTGAAATTATGTTTGCTAGAGTGCATAGTCTAAAAGGTTACTAAGGAAAAATCTCTAGGCAAAAGAAAATAATAAAAAAAAAAACTTATTATGATTGGGGCTAAAAGAGAGCTCACTAAGAGACAATCTATTATGATAGCCCAGCATCAGACAAGTTACACTCGATGAACATCAGGACGTGACACTCGGACCAGGTGTCCAAAATTTGCTGATAAATGGTCTCGATGTAAAAAGATGTGTCATTAACAAGATCACTAAAAGATGAATTTTGAAAAATGTTCAATTAAGATTCTCAAGATGGTTGACACCTTGGAAATATTTCCAAGGGATCTCATCACTAGTCAGTACCTCGCGGGTAGAGGGGTACTAAACATATGAAAGCAGAATATGACTTCAGTCATTCTTCACTACCTATTAAGTTGAGAACAACTGAATGAAGCATGTATAAAACCCTGCAAAAAAGGGATTATCAAATACTATCCAGTAAGAGTCAACTTTTATTATTCCTCACTCCATTAGAAGCAGATTTATGTACCCCATGGGAAAGGGGTTACCAAATACAAGCTATTAAGAGTCAACTTATGTTGCTCCTCACTCTCCATTACAAGCATGTATATGTTCCCCGTGAAAGATTGGTTATAAAATGCAAGCCAATATGAGTTAGCCTCATTTGCTTCCCATACTCTATTACAAGCATATCTACGCTCCCCGTAGAAAGATGGGTTATCAAATAAAAGCTAATAGGAGTCAACTTCAGTTGCTTCTCACTCCCTATTACGAGCAGATCAAAATATTGCAGGTGGAGGGGGGTTATGCAATTCATGCTAATACAATATAATTTGGTCATTCTTCAACCTCAGATCATCAAAATCAATCAAATAAATGGATGACATCAAATCTCATGGGCGAAGAGATTATCCAAGTCAAGTTGAAGGAGTAAAATTTTAGCGATTCACCAAATCTCAGGAAATTTAATCATGCTGTTGAGAAGACATGTTTTCTCCATCCATAAACTAATGAAAAGAAAATATGTTATTTTTTAGTATCAATTTAATACTTCTCTGGCATTATCTTATGATACAAGGATTCATTCTTATATTTTCATAAAAATCCCCTTTAAGATGGGGACATATATATATATATATATATATATA